>JANHJO010007000.1:10704-25110 GCA_032468235.1 Pseudoxyrhopus heterurus | reverse complement strand
GGATATATACATACTTTTTTTTTTGCAAAAATATGGAAGTGGTTTGTCATTGCCTTCTTTCGGTATGCTTTTTCTCTCCTATTTTATCTTGGAATCATGTTAGAATCTGAATTGTAACTAAAGTAAACAAAATTAGTATTAATTTTCATTAATTCATTATCTCTGTAGCAACAATGCTATGAGGTTTATTGAGCTGAGAGAAAGTATCTGACCCTGAGTCATACAGAATGATTCCATGGCTATGGGATTCTTTCAATTGTAACTCTAATCTTAATATAACATTTTAAGAATAATGTCATATTATCTTTCCTAAGTATAAAAGTCTTATACTAATAGTTCATAAAAGATGTTGATAACATATTGTTCTTTCATCTGTGATCCTTATGATTTAATTTGTTGAGTTAAGATTGATCCACCATGGTGAAATTATGGTGGATGAATTATAATATAGAACTTGGTTCAGATGGCCTAAATTCATCACATGGATTTGATACACCATTAGGGTGGCACATAACACTCCCTGAGTGGTTCTTGAAAGAAAAACATTGCCGATAACTGACTTAACACTAATACTGTATGCAACCTCTCACTAGAAGTGATACTGATCTCTCCAGCAATAATCTTTTACAAACTGGCAAAAAGTAATATTTTCCAAAAAGCCTTTGGAAAGGATTTGTCAGCATATTAACAATTATGGTTTATTATTTATATATTTTATATTTTTGTTATTGTTTGGCATTACCATGTTGATTTTAATTTTACACCAAGAAAGCTAGACTGTCGTAGAACTTATAAACATTTTGAAAGAGAAAGGGAGCTTTAAGATACAGAATCTTACAAACTAGGTGCACTTGTTTTAGTATTCCATTTCCATTCCTTGATCTTCTTTCTAAATGTCTACTGATATAGTGGGGAGGTGGTCACCTATATTATAGCAATAGTACTTAGATTTATATACTGCTTCATAGTGCTTTACAGCCCTCTCTAAGTGAGTCAGCTTATTGTATAAGCTTACAGAGTCAGCTTATTGCCCCCAACAATCTGGGTCCTCATTTTACCAACCTCGGAAGGATGTAAGGCTGGGTCCTTGGTGCTCTCTGAGTTTGCTTGTTTTCTTACAGATGTTTCATTACCTCTTTTGGGTTGGTTGATTGAAAGAGATAAGCACCTCTCCACCAGTAATCTGCACTCAGATCAGGATAGATTAACTCCAAGGTCAACTTCAGACCAACAATCAAGTAAGCATTTTAAAAAAATTTATCAGGGCAACCTGGTCTACCCAATTATGGGACAGAGCATATGCTCCACTTTCGCCTTTCAGCCCAATCCAGGAGCCTTCACAGGCCGTCGCTTTTGCAACAAACTATTTTTGTGTTGAATTTATGTTTTATCGACAAAGAAATAAAGGGAGACTAGTATAGATCTATTTCAAGCTATTTAGCTCTCATCAGCTAGCCATACCCTTCGAATCCAGGCTACTTGTATATTAGGTAGATGTATTAACCTCTAAGCCACGGGCTTTCCTCACTTTGTCGGCTATACCAGGGAAAGTGTCTTATTTATTTATTTATTTTATCAGGGCTACCGGGTCTAATTGGGTCATAATTAGGTAGAGCAGGTTGCCCTGATAAATAAAAAAAATCCCACCCACTTAATCTTTCCCCTGGTACAGCCTACAAAGTGAGGAGAGCCCGTGGCTTACAGATTAATACATCTACCTAATATACAAGTAGCCTGGGTTTGAATCCCAGAAGGGTATGGCTAGCTGATGAGAGCTAAATAACTTGAAATAGATCTATACTAGGTAAGGTAAATGTTCCCCTCGCACATGTGTGCTAGTTGTTCCTGACTCTAGGGAGCGGTGCTCATCTCCGTTTCAAAGCTGAAGAGCCAGCGGTGTCCGAAGACATCTCCATGGTCATGTGGCCAGCATGACTAAACGCCGAAGGCGCACGGAATGCTGTTACCTTCCTTATTTTTCTACTTGCATTTTTACATGCTTTCAAACTGCTAGGTTGGCAGAAGCTGAGACAAGTAACGGGAACTCACTCTGTTACACGGCACTAGGGATTCGAACTGCCAACCTTTCTGATCGACAAGCTCAGCGTCTTAGCCACTGAGCCACCGTGTCCCTTCAGATCTATACTAGTCTCTCTTTTTTCTTTGTCAGTAAAACATAAATTCAACACAATCAAATAAGCAATACCCCAACCAAGAAACTGTCAAAGAGCCATTAGTATACAGCCAACCAAAGAATCCCTAAGTCCGTCCCCACCCACACAGACAGGCAAAACATCAGAATATAAACTGACAGCAAAAAGCACTCCTTACTAGCACTGATGATGTTACCTAGTTAGGGTAATGAAACTTCTGCAAGAAAACAAGCAAGCTCAGAGAGCACCAAGGATCCCTCATTTCAACCATGAGCTACAAATATTCTCCTTCATCTGTACCATCCTATTTCTTGCAAGTCCCGGGGCAAAGTATTCACACAAACCTCCAGCAGCCTCTGGCTGTGAGTAGTCAGCAAAATGCTGTTAGTACAATGGCTTCAAGGCAAGAAGTCCAATGAGGCAAAGGAACAAGGCAGTAATAAGGCAATGAGTCCAGCGAACTCCAGACATCAGCAACAGGACACAAAACTTCATGAATTCAGCATTTGTTCCCAACAAGTGCCACTCCCCACAGCCTCTCCTTAAGTCTCAGTTCCCAGGTGTGCCTTGTGGAGAGGGGTGGGGTGCTCTCCTCCTGAGTCATTGGGTTGGCTTGCTCTGCTCCCGCCTCCTCTCCACTCTCTGTGCTCAGGGATCAGGAGGGGGCGGTCCTTGCTCATTGCCTGAGCTCTGTCACTCCTCATCTTTTTTTTTTTTGCAAATTAATTTTTATTAAACATTTTTTTCCACAAATAATAAGCAAGACATATGCACGAGTTTACAATATAACATATATATTTATAGTTTTAGTCTATTTATCAACATAGTTCCCTCCTAACTACTTTATTAACTTATATATTCTATATACATTTCTGATCTTTCTTTCTTTCTTTTATCTAACCAGTCGTACCATGTATTCCAACACAGATAGTACTTCGTTTCCCCTTTCATGGTCAATCTGTCCAATTCCGAACAATCCATTATCCTAGCAATCAATTCTTCTTCTGTGGGTATATCTTGTTGTTTCCACTTTTGTGCATATATCAATCTGGCTGCAGTTATTATGTGTAAAATTAAGTATAAGATCTCTTTCTTAATTTTTTACGACACAATGCCTAATAGAATATCTCTGGCCTCAAATCTATTTGTAGGTTTGTCATTTCTAATATCCACCTCCTAACTGTCGGGGCTCACCGATGACCTTCTTCCAATAATTTTTCGCTAGTGGGCAAGTCCACTATACATGATAATAAGTACCATTTGCATGGTTACATTTCCAACAATTAGGTTTTAAGTTTGGGAACATTTTGGCAAGTCTCGTGGGTGGCAAATGCCATCAATAAAACATCTTATATATATTTTCTTTATATGATACTGCCATGGTTAACTTCAAGTTTTATCCCCATATCAAATGCCATTTATCCAGGTCTAACATATATCCGAAATTCTTGGCCCAAGCAATCATATTAACTTTCACGATTTCTTGTTCCATTCTTAAATCTAATAGGAATTTATAACTTTGCCATATCATTTTTTCATCTCCTCCCAATATTAATTTATCCACTTCTTGTGGTTCTCTAAATATTCCTTACAATTCCATATCCCTTTTATATTTTGATTTTACTTGTGCATATGACCACCAATCCAACTTCAAACCTTGACTTTCCAATTCCTTACTTGTTTTAAGTTCCCCTTGTCGATTTAGCAAATCTTTATATATTAGACTTTTACCTGGGTCCAAGAAATTTGGATACACAAAGGTTTCAATCGGGGATGTCCAACATGGAATTTTAAGATAGTATTTTTGCCTTATATTGTGCCATATTTCCCATAGTGTCTTTCTTAAATAATGCCTGTGGAAGTAGCCCTGCGAATTTTTTCTTTCCCACATAAATGCATGCCAGCCTTGTAGTAGATCATGCCCTTCTAATGTCAGTATTCTTTTGCTCCGTAGTGTAACCCATTCCTTTATCCAACTGATAGCAGACGCTTGATAATATAACTCCCAATCCGGGAGACCAAATCCTCCTCTTTCCTTAACTTCTTTCAGCATTTTCATTTTTTTTCTAGACTTCTTTTCTTGCCAGATAAATTTCGATATTACAGTATCCAAGTCTTTAAAGTATTCTTTTTTTAATTGGATCGGGACTGTTGGAAATAAAAACAACAATTTTGGGAGAATATTCATTTTAATTACGGCAATCCTTCCCATAAAAGATAGTTGAATATTTTCCAATTATTCAAATCCAGTTTTATTTGTTCTGTCAATTTAGTGTAATTATCTTCTTTTATTGATGTGCATCTCGCCGTCAGCCAAATCCCTAAATATTTAATGTTCTTGATTGTCAATATTCCCAACTTCTTCTCCAATTCTATTCTTTCTTTATCCAGGATATTCTTTGTCAATAATTTAGTCTTTCCCTTATTTATTTTTAGTCCCGCCACCGCACCGAATTCCTTTACTTTTTCCAATAATTTTGGTCCTGTTTCTAATGGCTCCTCCAAAATAAATACCACATCATCCGCAAATGCCTGGATTTTATACTATTCTTTTTTAATTGTTAAACCTTTTATCTCCGGGTCCTGCCTAATTTGACTGAGTAATATTTCTAATGTCAGGATGAATAGTAATGGTGACAGAGGGCAGCCTTGCCTTGTCCCTTTCCCAATAGTAAATTCTTTTGTTTCTTCTCCATTTATCAATACTTTTGCTACTTGATTTTCATAAATCATTTGAATTGTACTTATTATTTCTTTACCGAAATCCATAAATTTTAACTGTTCAATCATGAAATCCCAATTTACATTATCAAAAGCCTTTTGGGCATCCAAAAAAAGAAGTCCCAATTTTTTTCCCGAATGTGATTCATAATATTCCAATATGTTTATTATAATTCTCAAATTATTTTTCAATTGTCTTTTTGGCAAGAACCCTTTTTGGTCTAAATGGATAAATTCGCTCAAAAAGCTTTTCAACCTTTCGGAAATTATTGAGACAAATATTTTATAATCCACATTGAGTAAGGATATCAGTCTATAATTTTGTATTTGTTGACGGTCTGTACCTTCTTTTGGGATCAAGGAGATAAACGCTTCGGTCCAGGATTTTGGCATTTTAGCCTCTACTAATACATCATTGCAAATTTCCAACAATTGTCCTAATATTTCGTATATGTTTTTATATAATTCTGCAGGTATTCCATCTGTCCCTGGGATTTTGTTATTTTTCTGTTTCCTAATTGCTTCTTCTACTTCTCTTGCTGTAATTTCTTCATTCATCCTCTGTCTCACCAAATCTGGTATCTTAGGCAAATCTGTCTTTTTTAAATATTCTTTTACCGCCTCCTGTGTAATTTCTTCCCGTTGGTATAATTGCTTAAAAAATTTGTAAACAATCTTTTTTTCTCTTCACTTTGGTAGGTAATCATTCCTTTTTCATCTTTTAAACTATATATGTGTCTCTTTTCTTTTTCCTTTTTCAGCCTATAGGTTAACCATCTACCTACTTTATTTGCGTGCTTGAAGAAGTTCTGTTTTGCGGTTTTAATTTTCCTTGCAATTTCTTCTTGCTCTAGCATATTCAATTTATGTTTAATCAGATGCTTTTCTCTTTTTAAATCTTTATTTCCTGGTTTCTTCTGTAGTTCTATCTCAAGTCTCAAATAATTTTTTTTTCTTTTGCATCTTTTCTTTACTTTTCCTTATTGTATATTTAATAAATAGTCCATGCAAATATGCCTTTGAAGTATCCCAAGTTATTTGTAATGATGTATCTTTCTTCTTTTTTATTTTCTTTGAAAAAGAATTTCATCTCGTTATGTATTGCTTTCATTATTACATCATCCTGTAAGATATCAGTATTCATTGTCCATCTTAATTTTTTCCTTCTACCTTTCCATATAATCAGTATGGGATTATGGTCCGCCCAGTCGTTCGTTATGATCTCCACCGCTTGTAAGCCCATTCTTATTTCGCTAGTCAACTATGCCATGTCTATTCTCGACCAGGAGTCGTGTCTCGAGGAGTAGAAGGAATATTGTTGTCCCATTGGGTTAAACTCCCTCCAAACATCTTGTAGGCCTATTTCTTGTACCATTTCATCAGAAGTCTTTGGTAATGTTCTTCTCTAACTTTTCTTCTCCTCTCGTCTTTGATTTTTGGTAGATTTATAAACTTTTTTTGCATCTACAAGAGCGCTGAAATCTCCAAACAAACATATATGTTCATACTCCATCTCTATTATCGTATGGTACAATCTTTTATAAAATTCACTCTGATTATTGTTAGGCGCGTATATCAGTCAAAAGTATCAGTTTCTGATCTATTCTAACCTCCACCATTAAAACCCTCTCCTCCTCATCTGTATACATTTGTTTGGATTGTAAATGTTCCTTAATATAAACTGCTATTCCCCTCTTCTTTTGATTATAGCAATAGCAATAGCACTGTATTTATATACCGCCTATCAGGGCTTACAACCTTCTCTAAGCAGTTTACAATGTCAGCATATTGCCCCCAACAATCTGGGTTCTCATTTTACCTACCTCGGAAGGATGGAAGGCTGAGTCGACCTTGAGCCTGGTGGGATTCGATCAGCCAAACTGATCTGCAGTACTGTGTTCTTAACCACTGAGCCACTGCAGCTCCTTAATTAACTGGTTAGATTAACTCCTGATTAACTGCTGTTAGATATAATTTCCCAAGTTTCGGATTAATCAATAGTTTATTATGTTGTCTCTTAATGTGCGTTTCTTGTATACAAATTATATCTGCCTTTGTTTGTTTTAGCTTGCTAAATATTATCTTCCTTTTCCAAGGAGAGTTCAGTCCATTTATATTGACAGATAACAATTTAACCTCCTCTCCCATTATTTCACTTATCTATTGGTCTTGTCTTCTTGGTTTGTCTTGTCTCCCTTTGTATCTTTCCTCTTGCTCCCTCTAACACCTCCTTTTCCCTCCTTGTTCTCACTCTTTCCACTTGCTCCATTTGTTTTTCCTCCCCAGATGCCTCTTCTTGACTTTTACTTTCTGTTTCTTCCCCACTCTCCTGTTCATCACTCATCGTAAAATGAAGGTCAAAGAACTCCTGTGCATCTTGAAGGTTATCTATTCTCAACTTCTTATCTTGCCAGGAGATTAGAATCCCCTCAGGGAGAAGCCATCGAAGCATGACCTTATATTTAATCAGTTGCGACATTAAGAAGTGCCCTGAGTCCTTCGGGAGAGGGCGGTATATAAATCTTGTTAAAATAAAAAATAAATAAATAAAATATTTTCTTCTTTTCACTCTTCTTTGGGCTAAGATTTTCAAGCAGTCCAAAGTAAACAATCCTAATTCTCCAATACTTCTTTTTCTTGAGACTACAATGCCATCTCTCAAAAGAAAGACTTTTTAAACAAAATAACAGAAGCATACCTACCAAAGGATTTATATTTTTAACAAATACTTTTTAAATTTTTTAATATTTTGTACAATCCAAAGGTGCACAGACTGTCATTCAAGCGTTTGGTTTAGGCATATGTCCAGATCAAAACAGCAAGTGGGATAATAATATATTTTAAAATCCCAACAAATAAATAAATTATTTCACATTGTCTTCAGTACTCCTAGGCACTTTAATTTCTATGGCATTCTTAGAGCCTGCTTTAAGAGTTCAAGATCTTTCCGTTTGCTTGTATTCACTCTGGCACAACCATATTCCTCCAGTTGCAAAGGGATGTACTTTTCAATCACACCTGAGTCCTCTTCGGCAGGTAAACCTTTAAAGAGTTTTACCCAAGATGGCTTAAAGTTCCCTCTGAATCCCAGAAAACGAATGTGCTCTGAAACACACAAGAGGAAAAAAAATAGAAAGTCTAAATTATATTTGACATAATTATTCTCAACAGATAAATTATATCATTAAAAAAAAGTGTTGTTCTGGCAACACTGCAGATTTGAAAAATGCCCAAATCTCATAAAATACACATCAATTCTAATGTGCATGCTCCTTAAAATTTGATTTCAAAAGTTGTGATAAAAATGTACAAAAGTAAACAAACCTGCATTGTGAAGATTTGGTGGTTTTGCTGTCCCCAGGGTCATTAAGGCTTGAGAAATGTTAAGGTTTGTTATGTTCCCTCTGCTGGTTAACACAACTAAAGACCTAAGAAAAAATGCTGATCAGACAAAGTTGGACAGCAGAGACTAACACTGATTTACTGCAACTAATAAATAATCTATGAGTCATGAGTGGGAGATTTTGAAAGCTGCAGAAATAATTTCAATATGCTTTGAAAATAATAACCTTTTACACATTTGTGCTAACACATAATATGGCACACAGTCTATAAAATACTAGAATTTCTATTTTCTTTCTCTTCTTTAAAAAAAATAGAATCTTTTTGTGGGTGGAAAGAAAAATAATTAAAATAAGTGATGAAGTCTTAGAAGCCAAGGAGAAACAAAGAAGTTTTTGGAAATGTTCAATGGTGTCTTGAGATTTCCAATCTATTGAATACAACTAAATCTACAGAACAATGTGTGCATATGCTCAATTTCCAAAACTGCAGAATTATTTCTAGCACAAGTTACACACAACTAAGCAGTTTTAATAGAAGAGCATGATAGTTCTTCCAGCATTCTGAATTTTAAAGAAACGACGAGTTCACAGCAATAATGAAAGTTCTTTGTTCCTTTATAAAACCATCGTAACTATTCTTATAGCATTTGGGGGGATTTTAAAAACAAATACTACATTTGCATTTCTCTGTCTACTTGGGTGACTAGTTAGCTGATGATTTACACTATATTGACCTACCTTTGGGGAATTCCAGTTTTTATATAATTTTCTATGAGCTTGATCTTCTCTTCAGGAAAAAAAGTTTCTTTTGTTACTTTACCCACACAGGCATCAATGACTATGGCAAGAAGGCCCACCTCTTTCAGTGGAAACTTGACACCATTGACCTGAAAGGAAAAACCTCTTAAATCATAAATGTTCCTATGTCTCTAAGAGTCATTTGTAAATACAGTAATTTTCTGCCACTAACAGAATGCTCTTGCATTTGCTATGCTTTGGCTTATAAATGGCAATACAGGTAGCCTTCAATTTACAGGTATTCATTTAGCAACTGTTTGAAGTGCTGAAAAAGGTGACCGATGACTGGTCCTCACACTTATGACCATTGCAGTGTCCCTACAGATCAAAATGTGGGTGCTTGGCAACTGCCATATATTTTATAAAGGTTGCAGCATCCCAGGGTCACGTGATCACCACTTGCGACTTTCACAGTCGACAAGCAACTAATGAGCAAGCCAGGTTCACTTAAGGACCCTGAGATTCACTTAGCAACTGCACAAAATTCAATGTGACTCACTTAACAACCACTTCATTTAGCAATGGAAGTTCCAGTTTCAACCGTGGTCATATGTTGAGGACTATTTGTACTGAATTTCTGGCTGTGGACAATTACTATTAATGACCCACCAAGAAACTATTAATGGCCTCCTTTTAAAAACTATGTTTTATGGCAACCACATGCGTGTCCAGGGGACATATTTTGAGTCCTGGAAAAGAGACTTGTTTCCAGACTTGTATATATGATTTTACTTAGAATTTTTAATGGTAAATCTATCACTGCCTGCAGTTTATGTCTTCCTTTCAATTGCCCTGTGATTTAAATAAAACTGTAACTAATAAACCCTCAGTTGTCTACTTTCTCCTCAATCCTGAATTTTGATCACAGTATTGGGATAATGCTTGCATTAAGCTCTAGAACATAAATATTAGTCAACTGAAAGATTTACTTTGAAGTTCTGTATTCAGTCCTGAAGTAGAAAAACGGAGGGAGATAAATTAATGCTACCTCCACTCCCCCACACCCCTTTTAAAACAACTGCTTCTCTTCTAAGGATGAAGAGTATTAAAACTAGAAATTCTCCCATAGAAATTTATCAAAGGCATTCTGAAAAATCATATATATTCAGCAACAGGATATACTGAAAATGTTAATCCCCTCACTTATTTTTTTTCTTTCTCCTGTTTGCAGAAATGTGTGAAGCCGATTAAGCAGTTAGATCCTAAAACAGAACAGATCCTCTGTGTGTGTGTGTGTGTGTGTGTGTGTGTGTGTGTGTTTTAAATCCAGCTCTTTTCCTTATAGGACAAGAGACTAACTTGTGTCCATTTTATCTCCTGTGCATCAAACTGAGGTAAGCCTGGGAACCTCCTTCAAGCCATGCTTCAGAAGGACTGTTTTGTCTGCTTCTCGCC
Organism: Pseudoxyrhopus heterurus; assembly: GCA_032468235.1. Taxonomy (NCBI): domain Eukaryota; kingdom Metazoa; phylum Chordata; class Lepidosauria; order Squamata; genus Pseudoxyrhopus; species Pseudoxyrhopus heterurus. The sequence goes on along the minus strand of JANHJO010007000.1, from coordinate 14,699 downwards.
GGTTGTTTTATTTGTGTATCAGGCAGGGTGGGCAGCTAGCTTAGAGCAAGGAAAACAAACACTTTCCTCATTTCACTAAGCAAGAACCTCTTTGTTCTGTTCATGAAGCAGCCAGGAGATGGTTCTCTGGGCTGGCCAGATTCATAGGCAGCCTCTCCCTTTTCACAAGGGGAAGTAGATTGCGGCCACGGCTTCCTCGCCTTCTCTTGGAAGGCAGGCAAAGATAACTCATGCTGCCAAGGAAGGGGCGAGGTTCTTCATCTCTGCCCTAACCATCTACTGTCGAATACCTACCAGTTTGAAAGATAAGTCTCTCACACTGAAAGGAACGTAAGGAAGAGTACAAGAATACTTACAGAGATTGAATATTCTTGTGATTCTGAAGTTTGGATTTTCACAAAGATGTAGGTTTGATGAGGATCACTGGTAAATACCACCTGAATGTTAAGGATACCATATATATTTAAAACTAGTAATTTTTAGCATTATTTTATAATTCATGTACAAGTATCCATTTAAGATAAAATGAAAAAGAATATATTTTTGTTGAATCAAAGGAAAGTTGTTAAAATACATCTTTAAAATACATCTTTGAATTAATATATAGTAGTCCTGGGGTGTACTGGATCCTGAACAGATTTGCACATTGGTAAAATCTGTTCAATTTTATATATCTATAAAACCCCATTTGTCATTTTATGTATGGATAAAATTTACATTCTGGATAACCACTCTTCCCATTATTCCATTAAACTGGTGGCTTACTATAAAAATAATATAAATCAATGGACTATAATTTTTCTAAAAAAGTATTTTTGCACGATAACTCAGAAATGAAGCAATACAGAAAAAACCAGTCATGATACTGTAAAAAAGTACAAATAGAAAGAGCCTCTAGAAACAACAATAAATTATTTTCTTGGCAATTAAGCTGCTTCTTTCTTTCTGCATTATCTACCACTATTTTCTGACAACCATAGCGATAAATCAGGGAAAGCTAAGTAGTAATCATCAATTATTCTGGATTTTGTACTCCAAAGCCCAAATTAGCAAAATTCCTGAAAAGAACTGTAGAAATTATAGTGTCAAATATCTGGGGAATTACTTACCTTTGCATACAAAAGTTCACCTAGGGCTTGAGGTAGTTTACAACTGAAGTAAAAAAAAAACCATAATAACAATAACCTATGGCAATCTTAGTATCAATGGCACCCATGCCCACTGCAAAATAAGAAAGTTTTCAAGGGATTCTTGAAAACCAAAAAGTTGTTGATATCCTTCATCATCCCAGAAGGCAAAAGATTCCAAGGTCAGGGCAGCAGCTGAGAAAGCCCATCACCTAACTCTGCTACCTCCTGTGGTGAAAACCCCCCTCTGCATTCCTTTCCTTGAAGATCACACAAGGAAGCCACTTCTGGGTGGGAAAGATGATCTTACAGGGATCTTGGCACCAAGTCATGCAGCACTTTAAAGAGATAACCAATTTTGAACTGGACCTGGAAGCAAGCCAATGACCAATGCAACAATTACCCTAATTAGCAGCTGTCATACTTTGCTCCAGTTGAAGGTCTCAATCGTTTTCAGAAGCCATTCCATATTTAGTCTGTTAAGTAATCCATACTGAAGATGACAGGAATACATCCCAGTCCTCAAATTCCTGCAACTGGCCATCCAAAGCTGGGCAGTGCATCCCTCCCTGCCCCCCAGGCCATGGGCTCCACCTATGGATTTAGAATTCCTTGGGAAGGCATTTCCACTTCCAAATAGTGGAAATGTGACAAATAACATATCCATCTTGCAGGGATCTAATCTTAAGCTTGTTTTGATCCATGCAAACTTTGATGGAAGGAACAGCTAGTACTTTGAAGCATCCTTAGTCTGACTTGGGCTATTATCAGCATTTTAACGATGCTCACCCAAAATGAAGGATCTTCTAAATAGTAAACACTGCTCCTATTCTAAAGAACATCCAGGTTCTACTGAAAGAACTTTGGACTTAACTCTTTTTTTTTTGGAAGTGTTTTTATCTGCTTTGTTGTTTTATGGTTTTAATGTTTTTTAATATCTTTATGCTATAAACTACCCAGAATCATTTGACACAAGATGAGCAGCAAATAAATTTCATATTGATAAAATAATATTTTTTTTGCCAGTTCAACTAAACACAAGCAACAATTCTGCGAACGGTGCTTGACAGGTTCCCACACATACTTTCCCTGAGAAATATATTCAATTATTTCTGCATCTCACCTGCCAAACTGATAGATAGCCATGGGATAAACCATTCAATATTTACATATATTCTTACCTCTACAATAATTTCTTACCTGATCTGAGCCGCATTTCTGACAGACATTAGTTATTTTTGTGGGCATTCTTTTCACAGCAGTTGGTTTCTGGAAATACTTTGGATAAGCGTTTGCTGAGCAGTTACTGTAAGACTTTGACTGAAAGCTGGCCTGTATTTTGACTCTTTCACATCCCTGAGATGAACAGTAACTGTGTCCTTCTCTGTGATATTTGGCTTGCAGGAACAGAAACAACAGCCTGCCAATGAATATAGAAGTAGAAAAATATCAAGCAGAGCACAAGCCATTCCAAAGGATGCTACAATGGCACAACAGTTACTTGTGCATCTTACTTTATGCATCTCCCATCAATGCTATTAATTTCATTTTTTGTTGTTGTTGAAATACAATCAACTCCCATTCAGATTTTGAATTACATTCATTCTGCCATTTATAATAGCCATTTTCTAGAAACGAGAGCTCCTTCTTTCTAACACGCCATGTATGTGTAGATGAGAGGAACAATGTTTGTGTGAATAAACACATGAAGAGATGATACAGTCCTGGATAGAATGATCTAAGATAGATAATGAAATTGATGACTGAATGGAAAATAATTTCTGGGCATTCTTAACAGCCTAGCTTGTGCTAACTTTTAGAAAAATGACCCTTCAGTGATAAATCTGTTTATAACCACAAACCACAAGGATTTCTTTTAGAACTGCATCCATGCTACATCTCTCAACCCTTAAGACAGCCAGACCAAACAGTCTTTAGACTCTATAAAAGTCTACTTTTAATTTTATGAAAAATGTCTACCCAGTGCTATCATCAAAATAGAAAATTTTCTCTGTGCGTCTCTTCTGAAGCTCAGCCATTGAAGACACAGCAACATAATCCTCCATATTATAATAAGCAGATGCCTGTCTCTGGAATACATCAAAGGTGACTTGAAAAGAGGCATCCGGTGGGTAGCAGAGGCCAACTCGAATCCAGTCATTTCTGAAAAAAAGAATTGATGAAAAACATTGTAATTTATGATTTTATGATTTGCTCTTTAACCTTCTTATTCAGCAAAGACTATTTGAGAGTTGAAAATTTTACAAGAAAAGACGGTTATTAGAGGATGAAGCAAAGTTAAGGGCAAAAATTAAGAGACAATTAAGGAAACTGGCAGATCAGCTGTCCCTTCCTCATGATGTATTTCTAAGCAGGCCTCAAAGCCCTTATAGATTTGAAGGTATTTAACTTTCTGTATTCAAATTAAGGAGAACCATCAACTTTTCCATGATTTGATGTGCTTTAACAGTGATTTTAAAGGGGAGATACAAGGGCATCACATTCAATTCCAGAGTTTGCCTATCTGGTGAAAAAGCTTTTGGAACCACTAAACAAGTTTCATTATGCTGTTTGTTTTATGCTGGCACATGCCTTAAGTCATTACCCCACATCTAATTAAATATCCTGGTCACTCTTATCAGTTTTATTTAAAGCCTTAATATTCAGATTCCAATGATTCTATTTCCTTAAGTATGGTCGCAATTAGTTGTGTAATATGTAAATTGGGTTTATTTATTAATTTATTTATTTAATCATGAGAAAGGCGGGGTTAGATGAATCACAAATTGGGTTTAAGATTGCAGGGAGAAATATCAACAACCTCAGATATGCAGATGATACCACTCTAATGGCAGAAAGCGAAGAGGA
>JANHJO010006999.1:29647-42920 GCA_032468235.1 Pseudoxyrhopus heterurus | reverse complement strand
GACTCAGCCTTCCATCCTTCCAAGGTAGGTAAAATGAGTACCCAGATTGTTGGGGGCAATATGCTGACATTGTAAACTGCTTAGAGAAGGTTGCAAGCCCTGATAAGGCGGTATATAAATACAGTGCTATTGCTATTGTCTGAAATTTATTTTACAAACTACTTTAAAATATGCCATCTTACCCATAGAAGAGGATCCCAACTAGTGGGACCAAGGAAGGTGTATTTTCCATCCTGTCTTGTGGAACATTTTTCTGCTTGAAATCCAGCAGATTTTCACCTGCTTGATATTCTAGAAAATTTGGAGGCACAGATTAAGTGATTGCACCTTCCCAAAACATATTGACGTTGCATCAAGGGAGACTGGTTGCTATACCAGTCTCTTTGTTTCTGCTTTTATTTATTTTTTTGTCTTTCTTGTATCTTTTGTGTGATGTTTGGTTTTGTATAACTGTTGTGAGCCACCCAGAGTTGTGTTACTAAGAGAAACAGCCATGCAAGCATTTTTAAAAAAATAAATAAATACCGGTAGATAATAAAATAAATAATTGAAAAACTGAAGTTACTGACTTTAGCGGTAGGACTGGGGAAGATGCTACTCTGAATTTTTGGAGAACTATGGCTGATCAGTGTATCATATCACACTTTTACCATATTGCATTTTTACCATTGCAACAACATATGAATTTAATTGTTCACCAACTTTGATGCAAAGTTTACTGAGATTTTAAAACCTTTTTCTCTCTGCCATTTTATGACTGTGTAGCAGAACAAATACTAGAATGAGCTTCCTGCTTAGAATAACTAATCTTTTAAATTTACATATATAAATATACATAAATAACTTGCCAAAATTAATTAGTTCTCTTCGAACTCTAAATATATTATTCTATTCTTCCCTACAACCTGTCTTGGCTTAATTATTCTTGCATCAGTTGTCATTATGGAAGCTAGTCTGAACTAAAAAGGGGATAATGGGAAGTGTCTTGCTGATTTAATTTGATTAATTAAGGTTGTGCTTTTGCCTAGGTGTCTCTGAAAAAAAATGGAGGAGATTTGTATTTGCATGTTGCTAGTTTTGAGACAATTATGATGAGATTTTTAGTGGGGCAATCTACACTTGACATTCAGAAAGGTCTGAAGTAAGATTTGAACTTTTGGAATGTTTACAAAGTTCCAAATTTGGGGATAACTCAGTATTTAAACATAACTATTATTTCTGTGCCTTGTTTCTTCAAACACAATATCAAAGTCAAAGCACTTGCAGAGAGATAGTATTTCTAAAATCTAGTGCATGTTTGAGCAAAGACTAGACAAAGCAGCAAGGACTAGACAAAGCAGCAAGGACTAGACAAAGCTTCACTCAAATTTAAGTGCCAAGTTGCAACAGTGGAGAGACAAGGAGCAAACGTGTTAAGCGTGTAGTTGTTCAAGTACAGATCCACGAAGTTACAGTCAACAAGACCAATTAGCCAGCCATTCAGCAGTCATGTATTTCCATAGACCAGCTCCCAGGATACCAGCAAATCAGGATAAAGTTTTTCTTTTTCCTTCTCCTGCCATATGTTGGCTCTTTGTAGCTGCTTTGAATGAACTGCTGGTGAGCAAGATTAGCGTGTGTGATAGCACAAAGCAGCTGCCGTAGTAAGTAGTCATAAAATACTTATGAGAAGACAAGCAGGTGCTGCTGTTCCCTTCAGCCTCTTTTAAATACTCCTGTGTTCTCTATCACTGAAGATTAACTTTGTTTTTATTTGGGAGATATTTCCAAACCAATCACTGAATTGTGTCTTCCTACCATTTTGGTTTCCAAAGGATGCTTTTGGTGAGTGGGACAGGGAAATATTTTTGTAATAAAGATGAATATGTTGGAGGTTAGCAATTAGTGTGCCAGCTTCCGTTTTGTTTATTTTCCACATTGATCTGTCCAGCTCACTACCTTTCTTTAACTTTAGCTCTTCAGCAACACTTATCCAGTAGCTGATTTAACTACGTGTCTGGGTGCAATGGTCACCCAAGTACTCTTGCTATAATTTACCTTCAGAATGTTCTCTCTAGTTAAAAACCATTCAATTGTCAAGTGTGAAACTTAGGAAACTAGACCAATCAATCCATTACCTCAGTTAATTCTCCTTTTCTAACTTAAATGTAGAATTGTGTTTTGAAATAATGTTAAGCAAAAGAAGAAGAACATATGACGTAAATGGAGAAGCAAACTCATAGATACCCCTATTAGCATTCAGGGATGAATCTCTGAGCAATCCCAAACAGCCTCACTATGGCAGAGGTTATTCAGACACATTAAGTGCAGCTTAGAAAGTTTCCTTCAGTTTTCCTTTAGAATGGAAAAACTGGAGTTTTGGTGAAGTTGTTAGATCAATCCTGTCTGAATATTAATATTATTACTGTATTTCCATAAGTGCAGCTAAAACTCCTTAACCTATCAGAAGGGTTTGATGGACCCAGAGAAAAGCAGATTGCCAATAAATCATAACAATCTGATGCCAGTGAGAGCTCCTTGTTATGCACAGCAGAGAGGTACTAGCTGTTTCTGGTGTCAGCACAAGCAGGTTGACAGGCACTAGAAGTGCTGAAGGTCAATGGAAAATGGAATTGGATATCAGAATGCCAGAAAAGATAAAACCACAAGCAAGTGAGGTATATCAGAATTGAGAGGAGTTACAGTTCCTCTTATTAAATCTGCAGGATTGTTACTGCTCTGCATTTCAACAGCATCGTTTTTTATTCAAAGCTATGTCCGTTGCTTTTTAGGGTCCGTGCACAGGGAAATAAAGCAGGCTGCAGAGTTTACATTGAAAGACTGGTAATGGTGTTTTATTTGCCATGCCCTGCAAAAGGGAGCTTGGAGTTCCACAGCAGGAATAAAACAGAGATTCAAATAAAGAGGGCAAAAGTGTCTTATTATAAGGTGTGCTTAACTATTTTTGGCTAATGTGGGAATATTATTATATGCACAACAACGTGAAATTGCAGTTGCCAGTTCTTTAGATAGCGTTGGCTTTCATAAGTATTGAGTTCTTCCCAAGTAGATATTGTAATGAATCAGTGAAGAATATGTGTGGATCCAAGCCGAGTGGCCTTTTGCATTGCAATTGATGAAAATTTTGTCAATATACACATTTTTTAAGTGCTGTCTAAGACTTTATTGATATGGCATGCAGGGTGCCAAAAATCACCTAGGCTGATTTATGTCATAATTTTTCAATTTTGATTTTCAGATCTTGATACTTTGTGATCTTCTTCAAATCTTTGTCTACTATTTTACTATTTCATGGCATTGCCACATCAATTATTTCTAATTTCTTCTTTTCAACCATAGTTAAATCTGGTGTTTTATTTATCTGAGGCTATAGCAATTTATATTTGGAAATCCTACAATATTTTAACCTGCTCATTCTTGTTTACTTTTTCAATTCTTGAATTCAGCACCAAATAATGGTATATACTTCCATGTATAATTGTTCTATAACAACTGTTCTAATGCCAACCTATCAGAGATAAGATTTTTTTTTAGCTATTACTGAAGGAGAAATACTACAGATACACCCTGATACTTCATATTTATTAGGTTTTCCCCTTCCTGGAAGTTCTAGAAAAGGTACATGTTCAGCCTGGAATTTTGTTTGGTCATCTTTCCTGGCTTGGCATTTTGATTATGAGACAAACTGTGATTTATAGTTCTTGTTCATTGGCTGCCTACAGCTTTTGGGATAGGAAATCTGTAAAATTGGATGCTCCCGATGGACCGTGATGACGCTCCTAGTAACTCAAGGCATTCAAGGCTTATTGTTTTTAAATCAGAACCGATTTATTAATAAAGCAACTAAACAATTTACAGGTCTAATTGTATTCTTTATATACAGAGATGCAGACATGACATAGCATGTGTGCTCTAGCCAAAGCATGGAACAAATGTGACAGGGAGACAAACTGAGGAGAATGAGGATGGTATTTATATATAGGGGAAACTCCTCCTCTTCCTGTGGGTGGCAAGACACTCCCACTTTATATTAATAGTACATCAAGCCAAGGCCAGCACTTGTTAATAATCTTTTAAAAAAATACTCATAAAGGAAGAAATTATGACAACATTCTTGTACAGGTAGTCCTTGACTTAGCACTACAATTGATCCTGGAATTATGTTGTAAGCCATGCTTTTAATTAAGCAGATCACCATGTGACTGCACTTGATTTTATGACCATTTTGCAGTGGCGGAACACTACAGTTGTTAAGCAAACACTGCAGTTGTTAAGCAAACACTGCAGTTATTAAGCTAATGCGCAGTTGTACCTAATGGGTATTTTTTTCCTGGAAACCAAAAGTAAACAACCAGTTTCTGGCAAAAAAAACATTATAAACCATGGTCCCCTGACTCTGGGAAGCTGAAAACAGCCATGAATACAAGCTAATTGCCAGGTGCTTAAATGCAATCATTACATGACTGGGGGTGGGAGTGGGGGGAAGCTGTTTTAATTTCAAAACTGGGTCATAAGTAGCTTTGGGGAAGTTCCTGTAACTTCAAATGGACGCTAAGTCACCAGTCGTAAGTTGAGGACTACCTATATGTGCCAAGTAATTGAGTGGGATGGATAATCCTAACTTCGTAATAATGTTTACAAGTCTTAGAACATGGAATAACAGAGTTGGAAGGGATCTTGGAGGTCTTCTAATCCAACCCTCTGCTCGAGGAGGAGACCCTATACCATTTCAGACAAATGGCTGTCCAATTTTTTCTTAAAAGCCTCTCTTGGTTTTCCTTGATATTTTTCAGACATTAAACTTGACGAGGCTTCTCAGATTGACTTAACATAATGCTTTGTACAACATTTGGGAGCAGTTTTAACTGAGGACAACAACTGTGCATGCTGTAATGCTGTAATGTTAAGGGAACAGGAAGGACACATACTGCACCAAGAAAAATCCCCTCTGCTTTGTCAAATACAATCCTATGCTATATTACTAAACAATTCATAACTCTGCTGGGCTTGTCAGACTTCCAAGGTTGGACCTTTGTATCTGCCTGAGAATTATAAAAGCCCTGTGATATTCTCACTACATTTCACAAGAGATCTGATGTGTCTGAAATCTGACAGCTGTCAGGGTCTTATTGCACCAAGCAGGACAGATCATTAATAACTGCTGTTTTATTATTCAACTTCCTTCCCTCTTGGCTCATATTGTCTTCCATCTTTTTTTATGGCACTACTCAAAAACATCAAGTATATAAACAAAGATGAATTCAATGGAATACATATTAAAATATACCCATAGATTATTTCATCAATTGGTACAGCAGTAATCTCACAAGCCGCCCTTGGTTACATATCCTTATAGACCCTTTATATTTACAGAGCTGAACAATTTTCATGCTGGTCCCTGTCGGTCATGAGCCGATTGGGGAATTGGGGTCACAGCAGTTATTTTCAGTGATTTTATTGTAACCATCCATGGATGAGAACTCCTGGAGCTTTGCAAATATTTACAATCTTTTTAAAGGTCCTGTAAGTGAAGAGGAAATGTGTATTAAATCTACAGATTAAGCTCTGCTCCTCTGGTGGAAAGGCAGCCTATGCCTTCTAAATCACTAAAACCAAAGACTGTAATTTTAGTGGACAATTAAAATCGAATAGCCCAGAATTGGAATGTGTAGAGAAATGGAATTGTGGTTCTCAATGGCTGCAATAAAGATCATGGGAATTTCATTCACTATTGCTATAAGGAAATTGCTTTCCATTTTCCTTTCCTTTAATATATTTTCATATGCTCTATTAAACACAAGGAAAGAATCATGTGTCTTTTATTTTCAGGCAGAAATCACACGATTATGAGCAAATGTGCTTTTTTAGATGCATTGGCATTGTTGCTAAATACACAGCTCAGATCACACTGTTTCCTATGCAGTGCAATGTATTTGGGTTAATAGGAGATTGTTCAGAAGCACTACTTAGTGGATTCCATCCAGTGTATCACATTTTAAGATGCACATGTACCATCAATTTTTTGTATTATGTCACCTTGAACACCATAAACACTCATTTATCTCATTCTCACTAAAGATCCATTTGAAAAGGATACATATTTTATAACCTGTTACTCTATAGCTCTATGCTTTATGTACCTGACTTGGATGGCTTTCTCTTATATTCAGATCCCATATTGTTTTGGGTACCAAATGTAAATGAAGCTGCACTTATTTTAAAAGGGAACTACGAAGGGAGAAATTATTTAGTACAGTACAGACAGACGGTCAAGATTTGCTGCAGATAAAAGGCTAAACATTTTCCATTATTTCTGAATTACTTTAAATAATTTACAATACTTATTGGACAGAAACAAAACCATTTGTCTAAGGACATCAGGGGATTATAATATCAAAACCAACATGTGGTTAATATTTATTTGTAAATCATAAATTAGGATTTTGTGTTGCATGATACTGCAATATTACACATAGTAAATATAAATATACTTGCTTGTCAGACAATCCTGGGATTTTTACAATATTCAACCTTTGTGATGGAATGTGTATCTGGAGAGGCAGTTGTGCATATGGAGTTTTGGCAACATAGAGCTTTTTCAGAGAAAGGCACAGATTAAGTGATTGCACATTCCCAAGCTAGATGGGTTTAGAGGAAGAGGTTCAGGGCAGCTATTCCCTAGAATCTCTCAGGATATAACAAGTAGGTTTAGTTTGGCAAAATTCTGTCCATTAGGTGTAAGCAAGTAAAGGATTGAATTCGAGTGGATTTTGCTGTGTCATCTCTGGGTTTGGGCCTGATATCCTTTCATATTGACTCTGAAACAAATAACTTCGAAGGCAGTCCCTGATCAAACACAAAGTAGATTTTAAAAAACTGTCAAGAATCAGTTTTAGGATTCATCAAGCAGAATAATTAAGAGATGGTCATTAGCAAATATTTGAGAGTCTCATTTTGTAATTGGGATCAAATATAGTGTGAGAAGAATTTATTAGTCCTCAAAATGGTCTTGTAGTACTCCAAGGTACTACAGGCCTTCCTCAGGGCTTGGTTATGGGTATGCCAAAGTAGCTACATGGGTAACCTAGAAAAAAAATGGAATTTTCATTAACTTATCCAAGTAGAAGTACAATAAATAAAATAGGAGTTGAGAAGTTACTGTACGTCTTCTCAATATTACCCATTACAATTCATCAATTTCTCCTTGCAATGGATCCCCTGTTGCCTTTATTTTATTTCTAATATATTTGGATAGTTTTTGGTACCTTTCACAAGTCTCTACTCATTCTTAGTTTTTCTGACTGATTTCCTAGAGTTTCTGGAGATTATTTTTGTTATGCCCTACTCCCTCCATTTTCTGTACATGTTGCTTTTTTTCTTCCTAGCTTTTTTGGGCTCTTCCCATTTTCTTTCTACTGGGGATTATGAATTATTGAGTCTTCAGTATCTCATTTTGTAGAATTTCCCATCTTTCCTGAATACATTTTCCTTAAGGAACTGAAGCCATTAAATCCAAACTACCTTTCTTTGAAGTTCATTAACATCTGTTCTTCTAAAGTAGAATATGCTTGTCTGAGTTTTCTCAGTTGTTCTTCCTCTGAATATCACAAATTTAATGATAACATGATTATTTTTCCCAAGATGCCAGTCATCTTTGCTTCTTTAGCCAATTCCTCCCTCCTTGAAATTCTTGGGAGGATTAGGTGCAGGACAGCAGACCTTCTTGTTCATTCTTCCACCTTCTGCAAATGAAAATATTAGTAGAAAAGGACAACAATTTATTGAACTTCTGACTCTGGCAGAATTAGATTACCAGCAGATGTCTGAATAATTGAAATTCCCCAATATTACTAATACATTCCTCTTTAAAGATTGATCAAAAAAGCTTCACTCATATTTTCTACATGTCCAAATAGTTCATAATAAACTCCCACATTTCTATGTGTAAAAATAGTCACCATTATTACCTACCAAATTACAGAGTAGCACAATTTTCCTAAAAATAGCAATAGCACTGTATTTATATACTGCTTATCAGGGCTTGCAACCCTCTCTAAGCGGTTTACAATGTCAGCATGTTGCCCCCAACAATCTGAGTTCTCATTTTACCTACCTTTGGAAGGATGGAAGACTGAGTCGACCTTGAGCATGGCGGAATTTGAACTTATTAAATTGCAGACAGCTGGGAGCTAAGTACTAATTACAAGTACTGAACTCTAACCGCTGCACCACCAAGGCTCCTCAGATAGGAGGTTTGGGGTAAAGGCTGATTGATTGAGTTATTTGAAAGGATTACACAGTACACATCGGGATTTATGTCCCTTTTCCAAATATGCGGATTCTGTTTGAGTGATCTCTAATCATGATTCAGTTGTCCAAGACCATGGAAGCTTTAACCAAATGCTAGTTAAACAACTAGCTGCAGGATGTAATATTTTCAGCAAAATGATAAAAGTAGTGTCATGATATACACTCCTTTAGTATGTGTGTATGATATTAGGACACATGTGCAAAAGAGATGGACTTTGTGGCACAATGATATTACACTGCCTTTATTGGTTGCTCCCTTGCCCTCTTTCCCAGCCCCTCTGGGGGGATGTCTCTGTTAGAGGCAGTCTGTTTAAAGACATTTATTGGACTCAAGAAGAAAATAGTATTTTTTGTAGAAAACCACTGCACTTAATATTATTAACAATATTTGTAGTTTTAAAAGTTGACAATTATTAAGAAAAGTATTTCTTTCCAGTCATGAAAATTAAATGAAATGTGCTGTTCCATGTCTAAGCTTTTTTTAAAAAATTAATAGAAATTCAAATGTATATAGTAAAAGCTGGCTCATGTATGTAAATCAAAATACATGTTGTTGATAGAAACATGCATTTTATGTTGGGAATGCATTAACTTGTGAGGATCACTTCTCTTATGCTACATTTTAGGAAAGTGATTCAAAAAAAGAAAAAGAAATCTATTCTGTTTTTTTATAGTAGCCAATTACATTGAATAAATCCACATTACAAGACATGATAGAATTAGATTTTACCTGCAATGCAGAATGCAATGGCTAAAACTTTTTAAAGTTTCTGTTACTTTTATTGACATTATTGGAACATGGAACTGGATGGGGAGAAATAGGCTTAGACCAGGGGCGGGTTTCTACTGGTTCGGCCCAGTTTGGGCAAACTGTTTGTTCCATTAGGCTACCGGTTCGGCGAACCAGTAGTTTGAGCGATGAGTTGGGCCTGCCCACCCGCCCCTGCGCTATTGTATCCCTTTTGAGCCCTTTTTTCAAGCCCAGCTGATCGGCATGGCAGCGCAATTGCTGCCCATCAGCTGGGTTTATTCACCGGAGCTGCAGGAACAGGTCAATTGAATCGCTATTTGAAATCGGAACACGGGTGCACAGTGTGCATTTGGCGCACATATGCAAAGCGTGCGATCACCGAACCAGTTGTTAGACCGGTTGAAACCCACCCCTGGCTTAGACTCATCTCAAGTGACTGTGGATCTGGAAACCAACCAAGATTAGAGATAGTTGATGTATGACTCTGGGTAGGGTAATACCCTCCCTTACCAATTGACCCCATGCTGTGTGGGTCTTCCTGGAGTCATAGCTTCTGTCTCCTTTAAAGACTTACATTAATCAGAGTCTGGAAATACCTATGATTGCCTTCTCCAAAGTGAATCTGCTATTTAGAAAGCCTCCAAACTGTCTGACCACTAAAAATATACTTTTATTAGATGGGTGGCCCTATAAATCATTTAAATAAATAAACTTCAACCCAAGATTTTAGACTTCTCAGTGATCTACTCCCTGTCCCTCTGAGAGCAAATAAGCAAGCAAATAAATAAATGTTTCAAATATCAGTTTATTCAACAACATTACTGAGCAGTGCATATAAGTGTGTGTAAATTGAAATGTCATCACTTTGAGTAATGGAATCTGTGCACTGTAGAGCAAGACCAGCCACATGAGTGACTCAGCAGTTTCCTGCATGTCTTTTGATTATCCCAATCTCTCTGTAAAGGAGCAATACTCAGTGTAGGGCATTACAACTTAAGAAAATATTCAAAATTGCCTTGTGTGGATACCCTTTACAAACAAATTGGTGGTGCAGCAGGTAGAGAGCTTGTAATTAGCACTAGCTGCCTGCAATTTAGTAAGTTCAAATCCCACCAGGCTCAAGGTCAACTCAGCCTTCCATCCTTCCAAGGTTGGTAAAATGAGAACCCAGATTGTTGGGGGGAAATATGCTGACATTGCAAACCGCTTTGAGAGGGTTGCAAGCCCTGATAGGCGGTATATAAATACGGTGCTATTGCTATATTATTTTTCATGAAGAGGGGAGGACACTCTTCATGCGTGTGTGTGTGTGTTTCTCTAATAGTACACAGATCGGTGCTAAAGACTGCGTCAACCAGTTCTGTAATATTTACTGAACTATTTTTTTTAGGGTATGTAGTGAAGCAAGAGAGAAAAAAACACAGAAGACAGGCGTTAATTTGCAATAATAATAATAATTTTTAAAAAAGAATGCTTTTGATCCATTTATTCTGTGGCTAAGTTTTGAGCTGCGTCCATGCCGGCTGGGGAATTCTGGGAGTTGCAGTCCACGAGTCGTCAACAGCTGTCCGGTTTGGGAGACCCCCTGCTTTATTCACGGAGAGATCTCTCTTGTCCTTATGATCCTCTTTGGGTTTTTGCTAGCCATAAATCCTGGTGTCATCTCTGTTTCTCGTCCATTTTTTTAAAAAGGTCCTCCGTGCCATCCAGAGGTCCCAGGCTCTTTCGCTGTCCCTCCTCCTTTTTCGGTAGTTTATTTCATTTTAAGCACAGCCTTTGTCCTCGTCCCATCAGTCGAGCCTTTGGCCAACATCGTCACCGAGAAGAGAGTTTCCAAGCCCGAGGGCCGCTATTTCTTTGCAAAAAGCGACCTGTTTCCACCTTGCCACTCTGCAAACAAGATTCTTCCTTTGCCGTTGGCAGCGCAATCCACATTTTCTGGTCGTCGGGCTCTTCGCCTCGTGCCGGCAATCGATGGCGTGTCCTTTTGCGACGTGTGGTTAAGTTTTAGCTCTCTTTTTTCCCCAATGCTCTTTATACTCCGAATCTCATCTAAGCTGCAAAAAAAACCTTTTGAACAGGCTGCCAAATTTTCTGCCGGTTTGGATTGCAAAAGCTGGATGCTTTCATAGGCATTATTTCCAGGTAGTCCTCGGCTTACGACGGCAATTGAGCCCAGAATTCATGTGGCTGAGCGAGGCATTTGTTAAGTGAGCTTTGTGTGTCCCGTTTTACGACCTTTCTTGCCGTGGTTGTTAAATGAACGTGTTGTTAAGCCAGTCACACAGTTGTTAAGTGAATGATTGCAGGTTTTAAATTAGTCACATGGTTGTTAAGTGACTCTGGCTTCCCCTTAGACTTTGCTGGTCAGAAGGTCGCAAAAGGGGATCCTTTGACCCCCAAGATACGGCAACCGTCACAGATACGAACCAACTGCCAAGCAGCCGGCTTGCAGTCGTCGTAAATGTGAAAAGCACTCATGAATCACACTTTTCAGTGCCACTGCAACTTTTGAACGGTCACTAAACGAACCGTTGTAAGTCAGGGACTACCAGTATTTACTAACTTCGGGAAAAAAAGGATCAGTACTCGCCGAATAAAGGAAAAGGGCTGTTTTTAAGGGGTTGGGGGAGAATCTAGAGCAGGGGTCTCCAACCTTGGCAACTTGAAGACTTGTGGACTTCAACTCCCAGAATTCCTCAGCCAGCTCTTTCCCCCCCCCCCACTTTGCTGAAGTCAAGATATATTACGCTTACTGCATACCCACCATCTATTAAGAATGTTACCCTACGTGGCTGGCCTGGGGGATTCTGGGAGTTGAAGTCCACAGGTCTTAAAGTGGCCAAGGATGGAGACCCCTGATTTAAGACGCGTGGACTTCAATTCCCAGAATTCCCCGGCCAGCTCTTTTTTCCCCCTTCATTTTGCCGAAGTCAAGATATATTACACTTACTGCATACCCACCATCTATTAAGAACATTACCATACATGGCTAGCTAGGGAATTCTGGGAGTTCAAGTCCACCATCTTAAAAGTGGCCAGGCCAGCTTTGAGAAACACTGAAGTAAGTCTGTTTATCCGAATAAAAAGAGATTCATCCTGTTGGTTGAAGAGCAACAGGGCAGAGGGATCTCGCTGCTGCAAGAGCCCAACCAGGTAGACCAGCGTAAAACACCCAATCCATAGAAATCAGGATTATTTTTATGGTCAGATTCATAGCTAAAGAAGCTTGCCTGTCTGAATTTATGGTTGTCTGGACTAGGGAAGGGCTTAGCTGAGATGTTTTCTCCTGTTACGTTCTTGCCTGGGACTCGAGACCCTCTCCTCTGTCCACTGCCTTGGTCATGAAATGGGCAGGTGGGCAAAGTTCGAGACTTACCTCGTCGGAGATCTGGGATCCAAAAGTCACCCACGTACCTACAAGAGGAAACAGGCTTTTGAAATAGGATTATCGATCGGGTTGCCGCCCCCCCTCCTGTTAAGGATTTGCCAAGCTGTTCTTAAGTGGCCTAGAACCAAAAGCAACGGAACCCCAAGAGTTGGAAGGGGCTTTGAAAGTCCGCTAATCCACCCCGCTGCTCAATCAGGAGACCCTATACCGTTCCAGACAAACGGCTGTCCAGTCTCTTCTTAAAAATCTCCAGGGACGGAGCACCCACAACTTCTGGTGGCAGGCAGTTCCACTGATTAATTAATAGAACAACAGAATGAAGAGAACTGGAAGGGACCTTGGAGGTCTTCTAGTCCAACCCTCGCTCAATCAGGAGACCCTACAACTCCAGACCAGTGGCTGTCCAGTCTCTTCTTCAAAACCTCCAGTGATCGAGCACTCACAACTTCTGGTGGCAAGCTGTTCCACTGGTTAACTGTTAAAGCAGGATCGCTACGGATATTTATTTATTTATTATTACTAGCCGATAACCCGGCTTCGCGTGGGTATTTATTTATCGGAATGCTGTATGTAGATGGAGTAGCTCTATCGTCCCGTAGCTCTATGGGCCTGACGCTGGTCTGTCATGCAGCGTTGCAAGTGAGTAGCTCTATAGGCCCGTAGCTCTATGGGTCCATAGGTTTATGGGCCTGATGCTGGTCTATCAGAACTATTTTTAGGGTACATAGACCCCCCCGAGGGGTGCTAGGGCTTTCTTACCCCCACAGTTTTTGTTCCCGGAGGGTAAGTTATCTGTATACCAAGTTTGGTTAAAATGGGTT
>JANHJO010006993.1:255092-271700 GCA_032468235.1 Pseudoxyrhopus heterurus | reverse complement strand
TGGGATTTGAACTTGCTAAATTGCAGGCAGCTGGAGCTAGTACTAATTACAAGTTCTTACTGCTCTCTAACTGCTGAACCACCAAGGCTCTTCATACCATAATCTTACTATGTCCTGAGGGCCATGTCTTGATCCCATCACCCTGGAGTTGAACGGGGGGCAGGTATCTGCGGGGAGCTGCTTTGTCTTTAAAAACACGTTTCTCCTTTTCTCATCCAGGGAAATATAATATTTTGCCTTTTTAATATTTCCTAGAATATTTCATTCTTCTAGGAGAGGGGTGGGTGCTAACTTTCTACAACAGCTTTTGGAGTACCAAACTACACTGGATTTTCAACTTGTCCCCCATCATGCTTTCAGAGAAGCAATCATGGAATTCCTAAACTTAGATCAACTTTATTGTCAAATGAATTAGAAATGTTTGTTTATATATGTAACCTGCTGTGATTGAGATGATTCCTGGCAGCTTTAGTTCAGATTGCTTTTTGGACCTTAGGTGAAACATTAATGTCCAGCATGGATAATTAGCTTTAACCTGCAATATGGTTTAAAAATGGTATCCAGTTGATGGCTTACACAACAAAGCATCTGTGAATAAAATGGAAGGAGAATGTTTTGATTCCCCTGAAGCTTTCAATCGCACATTCTTTACCTTTTCAGCAAGGGAGAGGGAATTGTTGGAAGTTGTCCCCTTCATACTCTACTGAACTTCACTTCCATTAGTGTAGGGAGTGAAACACCAGTGATTATCTGTTTCATTACAGAATGATTTCATAGTGCTTGCTTAGTGTTTTTTTCCCCTTTTAAATGGACATTAGCTTCTAATTGCTGTGGAACTACTCCTGGTTTAATTTTATTTTGCTTGCTCTGAATCAGGTGAGATCTCTGAAACTTAATGTCTAAATTTCTAATTTTATCAATCTTCTTTCTTCTAAAAGGTGATACATGCTTTCAACCTTCATTATCTATAGTACAGAAAAGACAGAGAATCTATCTCTTAAATGTTTTATATGCATCATAACAACTGCCATTGCTTTTCCTTTCTACATCTTCACAGTAACTCTTCTGGATAGCACTTAAATAGTAATCATACCTTATGTCAATTTGGATCAATTATTTTAAAAGCAATGAGCTTTCTGACACTGCATATGAAGCTTAGAGATTCAGTGGGTGGGAGAGGAATGAGAGAAGGAGAACAGGCAAAGGAGGATACAAAAAAATAAGTAAAAAATAATCACACATATAATGAATATGTAAGATAATTCTTTTAGTCTAGTTCCAACATCACATTATGATTTACTCAAAAAGAGGTATGCAAGTTTGATATAAAGCATACACATACTCCTTTCTACAATCATTTTCCTCCTCACATCAACTCGAAATGGGCATTGCCCCCTTTTACTTAACAGCTTGAAGTTATTATCATTTATTCGGCAAGGAGTTATATTCTGGATTTCTAAAACAAGATTTTATTGAATTCTCAGAGAGGAGCAATGAAGATAAATCATGACATGTCAAGATAAAATTAAAAATTATTACTTGAACAAAATTCAGAGTGCGCTTGGCCATATTACCACAGTTTCCATTAAGGGTGTTAGGAATTAAAGATATGTAACTGATAAAGATGGATGTCTTACTCTCCTGGAGCCAACCTGGGCAGCTTAAAGTAAATATTATAATTGATCTCTCTGAATGATGTTCATAACTAAATGAGGCCTGAAGCCTGGCTTAGTTTTCTGACTCAGTACCAACAGACAAGACTTGCCTTTTATTAATGAAAAAGATAGCCAACTCATTTCTTGTGCCAAATGCACCACTTCTGACCAATCTCAGAAAATAATTGGGGCCATCTATAGAAATCACCTTTTTAGTCTTTTCACAGCCCCCACCCCCAAATTTCAGCTCATTGTTGCTGACTGAGGTAGACTTCATTTTGTATTAGTGCAGGAATTTATCAAGATTCTGTACTGAGGGAAAGGGTTTTTAATGTAATGAAAACATTCTTTTTATTAGTATAAAAGGAAAGTAATGGCTTTGTTGAGGACTCTGTGGAGCCAGAAAGTCCAGGCACAATCACAAGAAGAATACTGCTATGCTTTTTTCAATCAGGGGTGTGATTTGTAGGCTTTTTATCTCATCACATTCTTTCTTCTTTTTTACTTCAAAAATAAATAAATTAAGGCTGTATGTAAAATTTGTTTTAAGGTATCTTTTTTTTTCAGGATTTCTATTGAATATATTAAAGAGGAAGAGAGAAAGAAATAGGGTGATCATGTTGTTCTGAAGGATAGAGACTGTGTAAAGTCATAGTAATGTGGGCTTCTTGGGACAGTTTTACCTGTTGCAAGCTCAATTATTATTCAGTAACAGACTGTATGCGATTTCATCTATTTTATGTATTTTAAATAATATTTATTTATATTTTGTTATTTGATTAGGCCTTTATACTGTAACTTTTACTTTGGTTTTATATTTCTTGATGTGAATATCATACTGAACAGTGCAGCTGAAAGAAGAAAGAAAACCTTTCATTTTGTCATTGAAAACAATAAAATTAAAAAGTTAATTTTCTAAGTAGTTTTTTTATTTTTCAAACAACTCAGTCCTCCCACAAAGTAAAGAGAAAGTAAAATAAACACCCTAGATTATTTTTTTCTCATTTTCATTGAGACATCTATCAGGTAAAGTTGTTCTTATATTAATTCTATGTGCATAACAAGGATAATTCCATAGTAAAGGGCCATTTTCCCTCAGCCAGTCACTGCGGTTCAAGAAAGAAAACATTAATTATTAGGAAGTGAACATTTTTTTCAACTAGTGAAAAGTTATTATGAATAATGACTATTGCTCCAGATTACTAACAATGTCTGTAAATAATAAATTTTAAAAAAATGAACTGAAATAATGTGAATTAGAGGAAATACTACTAAACAATTAAAGTGAATTAATAAATTAGAATGTAAATGATAAAAAGATTTTTGAGAAGTTCTTATGAAAGTAAAAATGGTGGTAGTGATTTTGAAGATTAGAAGGTGGAGACTGTTCCCCTGGAGAAGTTGAAAATACAGAATAAATTCTAGTCCCATGTTTGACACTTAAAGCTTCTTTTCATTTGTTAGTTAATAAGAGCGCTCTAGCAAGTTACTCTTGTGACATACATATGGACAAGATTAGTGTATATGTTTATTTCCAAACTGAGATTTTACCACAATAATGTCCCTTACGAATGTTATATAAAATGCTATTTTCATTGCAAGACTTTAGCAAAATTGTATCTTATAATCTTATAACGTGATCATCCAACACATAATTAATAAGCCTGAATTAAAAAGAGTAGAATTAAATAGACAAATTAATATTTTGGAGCATATCTTATCCTACTTATAGATTTTTAATTGCCTTGCCTAAATTTTCCTTAAGAAACAGATAAGCACTTAGGTTCTGAAAAGAATTTGGCTAGGTTGTTAAAACCAAATAATATGATGGTGTTGTCTAAAATTAAGGATATGTAGTATGCTGCCTAAGGATGCCAATGTGTCTCCCATCCAGTCTGATTTTTTAGAATATTATTTTAATAAATAATCAAACAGTAATTATTATGTAGTAATGCCCTGATATAGTAAAGAGGTGTAGATGTGTATGGTTATTTTATTCTACTTAAGTAATACAGGAATATAGCATAAGTTTTAAGGCAATGTTGGTATTGTCAAAATAGAACACAAGGGCAATAATTTGGGATGGGCGTAAGAAGGAGAAGGAAAGAAAAACACTCTTAACTAATCACAAAGACAGCATACTAGAACCTAATTCTTCTCTAGTGAATGACCTAAAACAGGGATGTCAAACTAGTGGCCCATGGGCCGGATGCTTCATGCACAGGCCACGCCCATTCCAGCTCCACGAAGGGGAAAAACATAATGAAACGTCATGTGATGGCAACGTGACATCACAGGTTTGACACCTGTGACCTAGGTAGCAAGATGGGATGATCAGTAAGCATTGCATCCTGATGTCCTGAATTTCTATCTGGAACACATGGTTTCAAAGTCAGCCAAGCCAAGTCATGTGGGAGTGTAAAGGTGATTATTAGCATTTTAAATTTCATTTGGAAACAAATCTTACATGAGAAAATAACCAATAACCAACTCAATTCACTGCTAACAAAAGTTGGAAGGAACATTTCTTACCAGTTTTGAAAAACAATGTAAATTGGCTGCTTATTCATTTCCAAAACCTTTTTTCTTTTTTTGGCTGGAACCTTTTTTTTTTTCTAAAGGACCAATTTTTCTCATATAAATCTGCTAGAGAAATTCAAAAACTCATCTCTTAGGCAAAAGTAAAAATTAGAACTTGGTTATTAACAAGCTTTCATTATTCCTAATTTCTAATTAGAAATGCTTGAAAATGTTATTTAGTCCATTATTGTTAGATAAATCTGCCTTTGGGATTCATTTGCATTTCTTTTTATTTTGAAAGAAAAATCAGAGATGAAAAGCCATTGGTTGGATGTGATCCATGGGGCTCTTCAATTATGTTTGAAATAAACTCATTAGGAAAACTTCCCCACCCAAATTGCAGTTTTCAGGAAATTGGAAGTTATGATTATTTTGAAAAAGGAGTTATTTCTACTTCATACCTAAAACCTTGGGACTGAGTAACTTCTAAAGAAGCAGAACAATTAATAAATAAATCAATCAGATGAAATAATGGCTTCTATTGGGTAATTATATGTGATTCTCCTTGTTCCCAGGACATTAACAATGCAAACCTATATCCCAATCCCTGCATAACATGCATAAAAAATAAAAGTTTGTCAGAATAAAAGGGATGGCATCGTGCCCGCAGAAGAAGCAACACACCAATGATGTCAATCAGGAACTTCTTTTATTCATGAGCAAAGCACATAACAACTTTATCTCTCTATAACCAAATACAACCAACTGAATGGAATACAATCAGTCCTTTTATAAGTAATAATAGTGTGGGCAGTCAGGAAGACAGGAACTGGAAGTTATAATTACATAGGTCAGGAGATCAGGATGTCAGGATGTGAAACAATTAGAGTCAGGAGGCAAATGTCTTGCTTGTGTGGGTGGTTTTCTGAGAGTCCTTCCTTACAGGATATTCACATGTGGAAAAGTTGCAATGACAGTTAATTCATAATTATTAACAAAGTTCATGAGAAAATAATTCAGTAGATATATCTCTGAGTGGTTGTGACTATAGGACCAAGAAGAGAAAAAACACATGGGGGTCAGATGGACCAGGATACAGGATGTCCACTAGGACAAGAGGGAAAACAGGAAAGGGGAAGGTAAGTTGATCATGCATATACAAGTTACACTGAGATAGTTTTATCTTAAGGGCAGGCAATCTTGTGATCCTACAATGATACCAAGATAAATAACAATTAAAAATAACAAAAACACTTTGTAGTATAAGTATATACAAAAAGGTTTGCCTGCATAGCCTTTTCATGCATGAAGGATTACAAGTATCTTATCAATTAACAATGTAATGAGTTAAAATTCCACTGGATTATTCAAACTTTATATGGGTTATGAAGTTAGTTCAATTGCTAATTGATAAGGTACTTGTAATCTGACATGTAAGTTGCATCTGCATAATCAGCTTCATTTTTTCCCCTCTTCACTATTTTCCTCTACCTTACCCCAATTTAAATCCTACATCAGTCTTGTCAATTTATGTATCTGATGGAGTCTACTACAGCTCCTGAAAACGTATGCCTTTTAATCAACTTTTTTTTCCTTCTATTCAATCATGTCTGATTCTCAGAGACTCTTGAACAAGTATCTGCATCTTTCATGGCATAGTTTTTGGGAAGTGACTTGCCATTGCTTCCTTCCTATGGCTGAGAGAAAGTAACTGGTCTAAGATCATCCAACTGCTTTGTGCTTAAAGTGGGAATTAAGAGAGCAAATTGGCTCTCTTAATTATTTTTAAATAAAAGTAGTTAATTGGAAAAGGTGCTTCCAGTTCATAATAATTGGGCTGAAAGGGAATATTCAAACATATAAACATGGTGGAACAGCAAAGCTGGGGGGGAAATGAACCAATTTCCAGTTTAAATAAAGCACCATACTAAATATAATTGTTCGGCCACTAGTAGAAGGAATTCCTGGAAACACCATTTTGGTTAAAATTTCAGCACTCTTACAAGTGGAACTCAGAGACATATAATTCTGAATTAATATGCCTAGAATATGCCTAGAACAATGCATAGCACTGTTAATACTTAATCCCCAAAGTTGCTAAACTAAACCCTATTGCCAAGCTATTGGTTCTTGCTAAACCAGCAAGATTGACAAACACCTTTGTTTTACAATAATTATCAGGATGTTGCAAAGCAGATGGCAGAAATATTTAGACAGTAGAATTGGTCACCAATCTGTCCTTGTCCCCTATGATTAGGTATCTATGATACTGTCCCTAGAGGTCCTTGGCAGAATTATTGTGTTCCCTACCACATTCTTCCAGATGTGCTCGGATTATTGTTCTAGTACATGCAGATAGTTTCTGACTAGGAAGAATGATTCATATTAAGATTCTCACAATATGTTATGATACTTTTCAAGAGCAAAGCTTTGGCTTCCTTCATACATCTGTATCACACAATAACAGCAATAACAATAAAATGACTTCATTTGTGCTAGTAGAATGCATGTAAACAATGAATTTGCAAGGTCATTGAACAAGTACACATTTTTAAAAAGCATATATTATTTTGCCTTGGAGTTGGTTTGTGCTGAATCAAATTCAGACATTTCTATCTTGATATCTCCACATATGTTAAACCAGTATTCTCAAACTTGTCAAGTCTCAGAATTTTCTAGCCAGTTATGACTGATACATTTCTTGAGATGCCTCTGTTCCCCAAAGTATAGAGTAAAGATCTTCTTCAACATTTATACACAAAGGCATCAGCATTATCTAAGCTGCAAATATTAAAGTGAATTGCTAATAAATCTGTGGCAAACGAGCCAGTCTGGTGTAGTGATTAAGGCACAAGGCTAGAAATAGGAAGTTCTGGTCCTGCTTTAGGCATGAAACCAGCTAGAACAGACCAGTCATTTTTTCTCAGACTTAGGAAGAACATAATGGCAAACTAGTTCTGAACAATCTTGCCAAGAAAACTATAGGGACTTGTCCAGGCAGTTGCCAGGAGTTAAAAAGTGACACAAAGGTACACATACAAAAATGAGTTTAACTACATAGCTAGGTTTCACTTTGCTGGATGCTGTGGAATATTCTGGTATCATGAACCAGGACAATTCCAAGATAATCTCATAATGGGCTAGAGGAACAGAGAATAAATAGGTGGTGTAGACAGGGACATTATTAAGCATGCAATTTATTCTAAATTAGCATGCTTCTTTATTGATTGACAGAGTTGTCACTTTGTTTTCAAATGTTTTACATAATTACTGTGAGAAGGAGATGCTGAAAATTAATATCTTCCTAAAGCTTGAATGAAGGGAGAATATGGGGAAGAGGAGAGGCATGATCTAAAAATTCTTGTATTGATTTACTTGCACAGTTAAAAGAAGTTTGATGTATTCCTGTTCAGATACAAATAATGCTTAAATAATCAGTCTCACTGACCTTTCTAAGATCCCTAATTAATCCTACTTCTAGTTGATCAACATGCAACATGATTAATAAGATTCATGAACATTCTGTAATAAGAAAATGTTTTATGGAATGTGGAAATAAATCCTTGCTAGTACTAAACCAAATTATAGGTACAATAGTCCTTGACTTATAACCACCACTGGAACTAGAACTTTTGTCACTAAGTGTGTGGTTGTGGTAGTTAAGCTAGTCATCACATGACCATGACCAACTGTATGACATATTTGTCATTGTCATTAAACAAATCCAGCTTCCCCCAATGGCATTGCTTTTCAGAAGCCAGCTGGAATGGTTACAAATTGCAGCCATGTGTCCCCAGGATGCTGCAACCATGATAAATATATCTCAGTTCCAAATGCCTGAATCAGGATCATGCAAACACAGGGATGTTGCGAGGGTTGCAGTCACTTTTCTTCAGTGTTGTAACTTCAAATGATTGCTAAATGAATGATCATAGGACAAGAACTACCTGTAATGATTTTGTAAAAGCGAGATTCACAGATACATTATATTTATCACTTTAAACTGTTCTGCCATAAATTGTCAGCACCATGACACAAATAATTCCACAACTAATAAACAGAACCGCTAACACTTTTTTAATATATACAATTCTTTCCCCTTAACTGGCTTTTAGGCATGGGCATGGGAGTAAGGAATGTCTTCAGGATATAGTCAAAAAAGACAAGACGGTTGCAAACATGTAATCAAAGTATGCACAACACATTTAAAAACAAGTAAAGCTTCAACCACACTGGAGAGGCAGCCATTTTGACATTTTTGATCATATCCTGAGGGGAATACAAATGATGGAGAACCTTTTTTAAGGCTCATCCTTTTTGAAGCTGTGTCCCAAAGTCTGAAAAAGATACAACTGCTTTAAAGAAGTGCCAAGCTGTTGTATTACTTTTCAAAGCACATATTAATCATTTCCAAAGTAGGTACAGCCTTAATGCTGTTTTTAACAGGAATCTTCCCAATGTGTCCTTTTAATGACAATTTATCTGATGTCAATCTACTCTTTTTGTCCAATTCCTAATGTAGAAGTTTTAAATATGTTTTTTCTCTACGTAATCTATTTGTCTAAAAATTCCCTTTCCTAACATAGACATTTAAAAAGACAATGCTCTCAAAATAAATGTTTGGAGACCATAATCACTGTTTTAATTTGTACCAGGCAAAATTCATTGTATGAATCTTGCAAATTCATTCAGGTAGAAATGTTTATATCGTTACTGATTAGTGAATGTATGAGCAGAAACTTTGCTAAGTTTGAGAATACATTCTCTTGACAAAAATATAACTTCCAAAACACTGGACAAGCCATTAAATAATCACCTATGTTTTAAAAATTGAGGAACACAGTTAAAAGCTGAGGCCATTCCAACATTATGGAATTAAAATTTCAGCATAATCATGCTTAAAGGAAATTAATTGAAATCAGTGAATGTTACATTAGTCATGAGTACTAAATGTGGATTCCGCTTTATGGAAGGAACATTTTGGGTACAAATTCAATATATAAATACATAAAAAGAAAGAAATGTCATTAATTAACATTTGATGAAGGAAAAAGGAGAAGATAAGGATCTGTTCTGCATTAGGGACATATTTTTGATTTTCAGTTCTGAATGAAAAAAAAGACAATCGAAGGAGTAGTTTAATGTGGGGATTATATGACTGGCATTTGGGGAAATGTAGAGACAATTATGCATCTAGAGAACAGGCCAAACACATCTAAGTATGAACCTACAAATGGAGGCACACACATACATTTGTATTTGGCTTGTTCTCTAGTGGCATGTTTGCATGCAACATTGTTTCCCCAAATGTTATATTTGAGTAAAAGTCATTCAGTACAAATGAAAAAATATTTCATAAAATCATTTTTCACTGAGAGTTAATACATGGCATGCAAGGTGTCAATTCTGAAGCAAACGTGGCTGAAGCCATCTTTTGCTGCCTCATAGCTGTCACAAACAGTCAAAAAAAAAGTTTTCTTATGGGATCAAGGTTATCTGAACAGGTGGCAGTTGGAGGAGGAGAGGAGTGACCAAGCAGCCTGTCAGCTACTTTCATTATACAATATGACCGGTGACATCTGGGGAAGGAAATAGGAGCTGTGATGGCTCAAGTGGTTAGAACACAGTACTGCAGATCAGCAGTTTGACTGATCGAATCCCACCAGCTCCAAGGTTGATTCAGCCTTCCATCCTTCCGAGGTCAGTAAAATGAGTACCCAGATTGTTGGGGGCAATATGCTGAAATTGTAAACCGCTTAGAGAGGTTTGCAAGCCCTGATAGGCGATATATAAATACAGTGCTATTGTTATTGCTATATTTCCTCTTTTAATAAGGGAAAACCTGTGGGAACTTTTAGAGTTAGTTTTCACTAGCTGTGCTGATATAATGAATCCAATAAACATGTTCTTTGAGGACTCTACTTGCCTCGGAGTTCTAATTTTGGTGTTTGCATTACTTGACCACTGACACAAGGTGTGCTCAATATAATCCAAATTCTGTTGGTAAAACTAGTAAAGAATTCCTTATTCTGCACAGAGACTCTTACACATTCCTAGATATAACAGTAATAAAATTGCTTGACATTGAACCCAATATAGCACAATTAACACAACCTGTGAAAAGGATAACATTGCCATAAATCATAAACATTCAGAGACCACAACAAACTGTTACAATTACACCGTGTCACTGTAGCACACAAACCAGCTAAAGCTCTTTAAAACATCTTAAGTAAATCAAAAGACTGAGCAGCCCCAGAAGAAAAAAACAGGAATCTACAATATGCAGTGTAAGGTCTGTAATAGCCACTATGTAAGACAAACAGCAGAAGACTAGCAGAGTGCATCCATGAACACCAGCTAGCAGTTGGAAGACATGATGAAAACTGCTTAATTTCACAGTAGATGGGCAGAGCTAGCCATAGTTTCAATTGGGAAACTGTGAGTATCCTAGACTAAGCCAAGTACAAAAATGCTAGAGAATTCTTGGATGCCTGGCATTCAGACAATTAACCATAAATAGGCAATAGAGATAAACAACATCTACACACCATTCAAAAGATTCAATCAAAAAGCCACAAAGGGAACAGAAAGACCAAAACATCTTCAATTCAACACCCAAGTGAGCAGAAATTAACAAGATTAACATTATACCAACAATCAAGCAGCAAACTGTATCCCAATCGAGGAACTACCAACTCAGACAAACAAGCTAGTAGTAAAAAAATCAGCCTAAAGTCACCCACCATCAATATGACAGGCAAGCCACTAGTATATAAAATAAGAGCAAACCCCACTCCCCAGTAGCACTGATGTTACCTAATTTGTTAATGAAACATTTGCAAGAAAACAACCAAGCTCAAAGAGCACCAAGGAACTTATATGTAACAAATGTTAGGAGTACCAGCTAACTAACAGAAATACAAAATGCTATCTTTGTATGAACTAAGATAGAGCTTTTCTTATGTAACATTCATTTTCTGTGATTATCCTTGAAGTAAACAGAATTTGTATATTGCTGTCAGGCTGAGAAAAAGTGCTGCATTTTATTGTAAAAATCAATTGCATCATCACCAGATGCAAGGAGATCCTACACTGACATTTTGTTATACATCATTTCTGCTTGGAGTAGATCCTTCAGTGTGATAGGAGGTTAGTGCTGGGTGATATTTGTCCCTAGCTTCTTGCAATTAGAGTCTTCCTCTAATATTAAAGATTTGGGCCTGCCGAATAATTTCCCCATCATTTCTTCTAATAGTAGGGCAGACAAAGTCCACTAACAGACAAAGTCCACTTACAGTCTGTGAAGCATTTATATATTTATTTATCCTTGAAACCCTCACCAGTTGAAAACAATTTCCTTTTATTTAGAAAGAAAAAATATAACATAAAGTAAAACATTGTATCTATTGTTGCAATTGGTCCTACCATTAATGAGATTTCACCTATCTGTCTCATTGTCACACCCACTGGGCCCTGTCTTCTTTCCAAAACATGAAAAATATCCTATCATCTTACAAAAGAACTTATCAACCTGAGAACAATTATTCCTTTCTCCATTTTTCCCCCAGAAGAACTCAGCTAAATTCAGTATTAATCCAAAAGAAACTTTTGGAAGCTTGCCAATCCATACTATAATTAAATAGATGAATTAAATGACCTGTATAGCTATAGTAGAAGTTAAACTAGAAATGAAAGAAATGTCATGTTCAGTTTAATGACCATTTGAAATTCAAACAGATTTGTAGATTCCTGTAGATTTCTAGATTGATCAGATCCATAGAATGAAAAAGTAATCTCCCCAATATAAAATGACAGTTTTCATTTTCTGGAGTTTCCCACATTTCAAGAAGACTGAAGTAGACCAATTCATTTTTAATAACAACAGCCAGAATCAAAAGAGTTAACAATGTCTTTGTAAATTATGGGCATAGTTTGCAGACAATGGCTGCATTTATTGATTGGTTTTATGCATACTCTAGAGACTTCTAATTGAAGATGATTATGGTTAATGATTCTAGTAATATGCACAGCATAATTTGTATCAGCCCAATTTGTTGCTACTTCAGGAATTTTGCCCAGTTTAATCTTTGTCCAGCCCTTGTCACCAAAGAAATCCTGGAAGCTAAGCAACTTGTTTGGATGAGAGATTACATTGCCTTTCACAATACAGTACATGGCAAAGGAAATCACACTGGAACAGAACTGCTGTTACCTGGATGCACTGGGACTTGTTGTGTTTTAAAATGACAATGCCAAGTGTATCGTAAGAGGAAACACATGGTTGTTAGACGAAAAAATAAGCAAAGCAATTCATGTAGGCAAACCACACCAAAATCCCAACAATTCACTTATTACTGAAGGTGGACTTCTTAAAAAATGAGATTCCATTTCTAACATGAAGAATGCTAATGTTCTCTTTCATATTAACAACAAATTCCCTAATGAAAAGGGAAAAGAACCTGGTGTAGAGTTTAAAAGCAATTCATCAGAATTCAATAGTCCTTTTGATCCTGTTGAAGTTTTACTACATTTATCATGGTTTATTATTTTTTGAAAGATTTTTATAGATTTTGCTGTTTGAAGTATGCTGTCTCATCTGTAAAGCAAATAAATGCAAATTATTACAAGGAATAGGAAATTAAAAAAGACAAAAGTCACATATAAGCAGACTTGGTCATAGTATGTTGGATTCTTCCTACTATTTAAACCCCTTTATGTGGCATTAAACCCAGCAACTGTGGATTGGTTTCTTGCTTGCTTGAAAAAACAAAACAGATATAAATCCGGAAATGATCACATCTCAAACTCCTTTGGAGTGACTTTGAAGCTTAATAAAACAATCTCAGCAGCATAGACCCAACTATCTCTGAATATGTCCCACTCAGTGTCCAATCATGAATTTTCTGAATGGAAGAGAGAATAACTGGGTTACCTGTATCATGGAAACAGTGCCCCTCTTTCTTCAACTAATCTCAACTGCAAATTTGGGGAAATAATGGTATCATAGTCAATTGTTTCCTCATCTTTTAGAACAAGGATATAAACAGACAGACAGACAAACAAACAAATAAATAACAGGGAGGAAACACCAACACTAGCTAAACATTTGGTACAGCATCTTACCTAGTACAGTATCTTCTGCACATGCATGCATCATTTAGAATGTGTACTAGTATCTCTCCCCATGGTTGATTCTCTAATCCAGCAGCCCCCAACCTTTTGGGCACCAGGGACAGTTACCATGGAGAAATGTCTTTCTATGGATTGGAGGGGGCATGGTTTTGCGTGCTATCTGCAGCCTGTGGATGGGGCTTCACTTGTTTGTGCGACCTGGTTGTTGGCATGCCACGGATCAGTGCCAATCCATGGACCAGAGGTTGGGAACCCCTGCTCTAATCAAGAAAAATGCCTCTCCATACAACATTGCAGATTTGTTCTGGAATGCAAGTACGGGTGTGGGAGACTTCCCATCTTACTAATCAAACTATCTGAGTCTTTGCCTCTGGCTCATGATTTTCTGATTATTGCACTCAGGCCAACACTAAGATATATCACAGGGTTTGTGTGTTTTTCATTCTATTTGTTTGGAGTTGAAATAAAATGAAATAGAAAATAAAAGATTTTTATTCTACACATCTTTCTTTTTTAAAAAATGAAGGAAAGAAAATAAAAGTAGCAACAACCTTGAAATAAAACAATATTTGCAAAATGTTTACATGTATAATGCACAGCATAAAAATAGCATCCAATGTAGGTCAGGTGTGAAGGAGGGGGTTACCAACAACTTGCTAGTCAAAGGGAGATAAATGAACTCTAACAAAAGACTCACAGGTCCTCATGTATTTTCATAGTGTCAGCTGTAACTTTCAAGGGCTCTGCTTCCAAATGACAGACACTGGCACACATGCTTACATATAAAGCAAGTGACAATTGCTCAAGAGAGAAACAATTCCAAATGACATTCCTGTAGTGCAAGCTGCCATTTGTATTTTGAGAATTCACTGGATTCTAATGCAAATGCTGTAGTTTTCATGTCACTGTTTGAAGAAGCAGCAGCATTTTTAGTCTAAACAAGGATTTGTCTTGGTTATTCAAATATTAGCAGACAGTTAGGTTAATTCATCTCCATAATGATTCTGTAAAAATTCTTACGTGCCATAACAAAAATTTGGCAGGAATATACAGTTGAGTAGTAAAAGTAGTAAAAAATGAGCAGGTTAAATATTGTGGAATATCAGTATACAAACTGATAGTCTTGAATCATAGTATATCAGATTTAAGTAATTGAAAAGAAGAAACTATGAATAATTGACGTGCCAATAACAGGGGATAGTAGAATAGACGACAAAGAATTGGAGACAATCTCAAACTATCAATTGGAGACTTAATCTCAAACTATCAAACTATCAATTGGAGACTTAATCTCAAACTATGAGATTAAGTTGAAATATTATGGCATAGACTAGCCATTGTGGTCCCAGTAGTTCAGCACACTGGGTGTCATACCAAAAAAAGCTTAGATGGCATTTACAAAATCTGTACATGGACAAAGTTTTCATATGACAGTTACAAAAGGCCACACTGCTTGGATTTACACATATACTATACTATACATCAGGGGTCTCCAACCTTGGCAAGTTTAAGATGAAGCCCACAAGTCTTAAACTTGCCATGGTTGGAGACCCATGCTATACATTATGACATCCTAGGTTCCTGGGAAGTATGAATTCATGTTCAGTTTATACTTGATACATATTAAAGCCAATACCAACTAAAGAATTGGCCGCTGCAATTTCCCATTGTTGTGTCTATAATAATAACAACTCCTGTGAAGGTAGCCCTCAGTTGATGACAGCAGTTGGCACCAGAATTTCCATCGCTAAGTAATGCAGTTCTAAAGCATGACATCATGTGACCATGTCACTTAGTGACAGCAATCCTGCAGGACCAGTTGCCATCATAATCATAGGATTATGTGGGTAAGTGGAAAGATACAGGAATCCCAGGCAAGAAGGCCGGCAGATGCTATGGGGAAGGATTGTCTGCTGAGGGCAGAGTGATGCAGTAGCTGAGGGGTTGCTGCAGGCAAGTGCAATGGAGCACGGCAGGCAAAAAAACAGTGAGAGCATGACGTGGAGTGATTTTTGACTTTCTGCCAGCTTCTCCATGACTTTGATTGTGGGAAGCTGGCAGGGAATGTTGGAAATTATGATGACATAACCATGTCTCACTACAACCAGGTACCCAGTGCCCAGATTGCAATCACGTGACCCAGGGGGTGCTGTGACAGAGTGACTGTAGGTCCCCCTTGTTCAGTTCTATAATAACTTAGAACAGTTGCTGAATAAGTGGTCATAACATGAGAACTACCTATGAAGGAAATATGTGCGTGTACCTGTTTATACTTTACTTCAAATCTACACAAACACAAGAACACTACCAAACTCTTAGAATGATTCTTTTTTCAGGGAAGCATCTTAATAGAATAGCAGTTCATAAATACTATGGTCACATACACTTTTGTTTTTAACACAACAGATTTTTTTCCAAAGGCTGAATTGTATAATTATAATTAATGCATTTATAAATCATATAAATGCTATTAAAGCTTTAAGAAACTGCTTCTGTTTTATAGCTGGAGAAGGTCAGCCTTGTTTTGCATTAGTAGTTCTCATTACTGGTGTACTTTGACTCAGGTACCTGTACTAGACATGGCCAGGTAACACCTTCAAATGCCCTTTATGCATATACTACATCAGATGCAAAAAAAAAAAATCTCTTCCAATATCTTTGTTTATGCTTAGGACAGAGTACAGTGCTCTGATTGCAAGTCATTTTAGCCCTGTATATTTTTGGCTCAACAATTATTATGGTACAGCATTTAAAGAGAAGAGTGGTTCAAAGAATCTACTCAGCAGGTCCCAATTTTTGAAGTGTTAATATTCTGTTGGCAATACGGTCCATTTGCTGACGTTTTATTTTGTAAATATGACATTAGGCAGCACTGGGCTTTCACTGAAGCTGTGGTTGATGGTCATTACTCAGAACTCAGAGAACATAGAGAATAACACAGCAATGCTGTTACATTTCCTTGAAATTACCTGCATGGGGTTCTTTAAATGTTGTAGAATCCAGTTATTTACATATATTTATATTTGTTTATATTTGCATGTGTAGTTGTGTGTGGTAATTCATATTCAGGATTCAAGCCTCTCCATTCAGTTCTGCCCTCTTCACCCCAAATAGTCACTATTCTCAGCCTGCTAACATCCCCAGCCATAATTAACCATTTTTTCCTGATCTCTTGAAGAGTTTTCTACTCATAAACTTGGGGCTCCTTCCCTAGATTTGCTTCTTTCTTTCTTTCTTTCTTTCTGTCTTTCTTTCTTTCTTTCTTTCGTTCTTTCTTTCTTTCTTTCTTTATTTCTTT
>JANHJO010006993.1:150106-166757 GCA_032468235.1 Pseudoxyrhopus heterurus | reverse complement strand
TTCTTTCTTTCTTTCTTTCTTTCTTTCTTTCTTTCTTTCTTTCTTTCTTTCTTTCTTTCTTTCTTTCCTCTCTCTCTTATTTTTTTGCTTATTTATTTATTTTGTGGTCCCTGATACAACACTGCATTATACCTAAATTATTTCCCTCCCTCCTTTCTTCCTTTCTCCCTTCCTTTCCTTCCTTCCTTTCTTTCCTTCTTCTGCTTGATTTCAAGAGATGACATAGATTGATCAGTTTTATGTTATCTCTGTTCATTGTTGCACACTGATATGCAACACTTGCTGAATACTGTGGTTTTATTAAAAGAAGCAAGCTATTTAAAAAGATAATATTGAGATATGTATACTCCTGTGTCCTTCTTATGAACATAAATAAGTTGTGGAAAGTTTATCCTGTAAAAAGAGGTATAGGAAATAAGGAGTCTGGCTAATGTTAGTGGAAGGCAAGTGATTTGAGGTCAAAAGGAAATGCTACAATTTTGGCATACTTCTCTGCCAATAAAAGACCAAAAAGTATACCTGAACTAGCAAATCCAAAAACAGATGTAAATGATCACCATCATTAATGTCTATCTTAGGATATATGAATAGCAAAGTTAAGAGTAGAACACACTGGGACAGCATCAAGAGGCTTTTGAGGCAACAAGGACTTTGAAAGATAGAAGTGCTATGTTTCCACCTGTCTGGGATTCAGATAAACTATGGTTAATACAACCACAAAGCATAAATGTTTTGTTTTCTATTGTTAATAATTAATTAACTTTGAACATTACTTTAGCATCTGTCAAAAGAGGATATACAGGAAGAGACAGTTACTGCTAGAAGCAGGTTCATACAAGGGACAGCTGTTGTTGGAAGAAGCTGCTTACTCCCACACACTTCCTAACATCCTGAATTAGTCTAACAATGTATTAGATTCTTTCCTGTCCACCCACACATATTTTCCTATAAATATGACATACTGTGTTTCACACATTGTGGTGGTTATAACTGATTGTATAGTGGTTGTGATAGTCGATTGAAGAATAAACAGTTCCTGATTCGTATGGCATGCTGTCATTAATGGGTAACGCTCCATCTTAAA
This sequence comes from Pseudoxyrhopus heterurus, assembly GCA_032468235.1. Lineage (NCBI taxonomy): Eukaryota > Metazoa > Chordata > Lepidosauria > Squamata > Pseudoxyrhopus > Pseudoxyrhopus heterurus. Next base: position 165,673 of record JANHJO010006993.1, on the reverse strand, counting down.
TAATTATAACATCTATTTATAATTTGTTTCTTGTTCAGCTTTCATATTTCTATGCTCTCTGTTTCTCTCTCTCTCTCTCTCTCTCTGTGTATGTATATATGTGTGTATGTATGTATATGTATGTGTGTGTGTGTGTGTGTGTGTGTGTGTGTAGGGAAATATATATATTTCCCTAAGGCCATTTTAATGCATTAATATTTAGCAGGTGCATTGAATAATTGTTTTAATTACTTTTCCTTTCCTTTTATTATTTTTGATCTTTTTTAAAAAAAGGAAAATAAAATAAAGGCTTTATTGAATACTAAGGTTACAAATCTTTGCAGACTAATTGTCTTGTAGGTAGGTTAATGTACTATAAGATTATAGTATTATCTTTCTCAAGATTTTACTAATGAAAGTAATTTAATTTGGGACCATAATAATCTTCCTTATTAACAGTGTAGAAAATATTTACAAAAAAATAAATAGCAAAGCCTTGCACTGAAATACATGATAATTTCCTAGTTGAATCCCATTTAATGGTATGTTTCCTAATATAATAAAAATTAGCTTTTTTAAAATACTAAAAAATCAATTTAATGGCGAAGTCTGCTGGGTAGATTTCATTCAGAAAGATGTAAATAACAATAGCAATAACACTTATGTACCCCTTTATAGTGCTTTACAGCCCTCTCTAAGCAGTTTACAAAGTCAGCATTTGCCCTCAACAATCTGGGTCCTCATTGTACCCACCTTGGAAGGATGGAAGACTGAGTCAACCTTGAGCCTGGTGAGATTCGAACTGCCAAATTGCAGGTAGCTGGCAGTCAGCAGAAGTGGCCTGCAGTACTGCACTCTAACCACTGTGCCACGGTGGCTCATTCTCAGTATGATCATGTGGACCCTCTTGTTCTCATAATTTCCCCTCTGCCCACATTTTTAAGTTCCATCAGTGATATTCATTACAAATATAGATGTGTTCTACAGAAACATTTTGTTGATAACAGAATCTCAAACTATTACAGTATTATAGGCCTTTACTTATAATTTGATGAAAACACTGAAAAAAGTAAACTTATACCAAACCTTTGTGAAACTAAGTATATGCCAAATCTCCAGCTGTTATTAGTTTTTCAGGCTGCCTTCATTTTCTATTCGGTATCTGCCTTGGAGAAGTCTTGATTAAGCCATCTTAGGTTTTACCGAAATAAAACGTTGGACAGGTCACATGCTTGTATATTAATGACCGTTCCGCACAATGAAGTTTGCCTGCATTTCTTTCCTCATTTCATTGCATGTAAATGAATTTGCATTCCAAATTTCTTTGAAAGGGGAAGAGAGTTTAAAGATTTTTTTTTTTAATGAATAGAAGGCTATAGTCTGGCACTTGCTTATTAATGGAAAGGAATATCTGGATGTTTTGGTTCTCATGGTACAATGATGCTTTCAGTGTTTTGACCCTCTCTGATTTCCTATGTTTGAATTAAAGCTTAATAAAGTCATCATGAAGGAAGTCTCTGTCCCCCCACAGCCATCCTAACAGCATCACTAAAGAGGAGTTTTAAAACAACTAACATTTGTATAATTTTTATTCCTCAGACAAAATTCAGAGAATTCACATTCTGCTTCTCTATCCACATATTTTTGTGGAGAAATTTGCTAGCCTATCTCTGCCCAGCTCTAATTAATAATGATGTTAAGGTTGAAGAGAGTAAAAAAAGCAAAGCTGGATAAGAGAGTGTCTCTTTTTTTCAACAGCATTTTCAACAGTGTAATGAAAACTTAAGATCAGACAAGTAGTCAACAATAAAACTTTTTTTTGTGTTCTTTTTCTGGCTCATTCAGTTTCCTCAAAAGTGCAAAAACTAAGCTCAATAAAGACTGTAGGATTTCCTCTTTTACTGAAAAGAAAGTTGTCCAAACAGTCTATTATCTACTCACTCTGTCTGTCTGTCTGTCTGTCTGTATGTATGTCTGTATGTCTGTATGTCTGTCTACCTACCTACCTACCTACCTACCTACCTGATATGCTGTCCGTCTCACTAATAAGGCAACTCTGGGCAGCTTACAGACAGTAAAAAGATTAATATAGAAACAATTAAAACTACTAATGAGAGTTTGTTCCGATGTTTGTTAGGAATGTGTGTCCCTATATTCTTAAAGCCATTGACTATTGACAACCCTTCAGGAAATTAACAGTTCAGTTTCATCCCAACTCAACCATCTCTTCTAAAGATTAAATAAAGTTATAGGAGGGAAATGAAGATACATGATAATGATGGTTAGGTTTTTATTCTCTTTTAAAATATATTTTGGTTAACTTAATAATCCTGCATCCTATTTTCCTGTTTGGTTTGGACTGAGAGTTGACTAGCCCAGAGTCATCCAGATGATTTTCATGCCTAAATGAGACCTAGAACTCACAGTCCCCCCATTTTTAGGCCAGCTTCTCCGCCACTCTACCAAACTCGCTTTCCCTTTTAAGCCACACTGAGGTTTTCAAACAAAATAGAATAGAATATACAGTAAAAAAAAAACACCTCAGCCCGTTTTCTAGTTAAAGCCAATAGACATTATTTTTAGGGGGGGAAGCTTGTTTTTGTTAAAAAGGATGTAATAGCAATAGCACTTAAACTTATATACCACTTCACAGTGCTTCATATCCCTCTCTAAGCAGTTTACAGAGTCAGCATATTGCCACCAACAATCTGGGTCCTCATTTTACTGAACTCGGAACAATGGAGGACTGGAAGGCTGGGTCAACCTTGAGTTGGTGAGAATCAAACTGCTGGCAGTCAGCAGAATTAGCCTGCAAAACTGTATTCTAACTACTGTGCCACCAAAGTAATAACTATAATCATAGCCATCTGCGGGAGGAAATCATTATGCAAAAAACTATTGGATTTTATAGAACATTCTAAATCGTTCTAAATTACACATATCCCAGATTTTCTTAAGTTGCTCCTGCATACTTTTTGTCTATATTCCTAAAAAAAAAAATTGTTTATGTCTGTCTGTTTGTCTGTCTGTCTCTCTTTCTCTCTGTCTCTCTGTGTGTGATTATAATTTTTTTCTACAAGATGCTAGTATTTGGTGCTTAATAATAATAAAATTTTATTGTAATTATTAGCAAAAGATGTTTTGTTTATGCTGGCTAGTGTACTATATTTCATACTTTTATCCTCTTCAGCAGTTTCCACAAGAATGTCAGAGTTAGAAATTCAGTGAGTTAATTCAGTACAATATATTCTAATACTAGCAGAAAAGTATTCCAATCAATTCACTTTCTGGATGGTTGATCTTTATTTAGTGATGCAATAATAAATAATAATGTTTAAATGAAAGAAACTGACTTCATAATATTGCTGAATGATTTTAAATAAATGCCGTTATTTTGAAAAGCATCTAGTTCCTTGTCTGTATGAAACCAGAATTTAATGACAGTTCATTTGGAAGATTTTACTGTTTGGATTTATGGCTATAGAAATGTCCATTACTCAGATCCATATACCAGTAGTAGCACTGATAGTTTCAGTGACCAAAATATTTGCATTTTGGAATATATGGTAATGTTAGGCTTATTCCATCAGAGAAGTTAACCACAAGCTGTGATAAGACACCAACCTTGAGTGTCACTTCAGCTGTTGAGACAACATTATTTTTCTGTTCCCAGGAGCTGAGATTTTTGCATTTATCACATTGTTCTAATTGCATTCCATTTAGGTATATGACTAATGGCGAGCTATCAACGGTTAGTACTTTAATCTTTTCTACATTGAAACCTCACCCAAATGACCAAGCTCCACCCCTAAATCACAGAAGATATCAGTGGTTCTAGTTTGTCAGCAACCAAAATAACACTGCTATGAACTATGTCTGACCAAATTCAATTCTACTGAACTTGTGAACTTTTGAAGGCTTTTCTCATGATGAATATATGATGGTATTGAATAGCATTAGAGACATGGATGCAGATGCATCCTTGCAGTACCTGGTGTGTGCTAGTAAGCCTTCTGATCATTCACTTTGATGCAGATTACTAAGATAAACCATCAGCAAGTGTTCCCCAAAGAGCAGCTACAATAATAAATGCTTTTCATTGACTGCAAAGTCAATGAATACTATAATAAGATGTTGGCTGTGTAGGGTTCACTTTCCTTGACTCACTGTAATATAAATAAGTGATCAAGGCAACCCCAATTTGGATGGAAACTATCCCGTTCTGCATGAGCCATTTGTTTGCTTTGTTTTTGTATTTGGAATTGGACAATCGACAGGGATATTTTGCCAGCTATGGAAAGCTATCTGATCCCATGGTAACTTTTGCACTCATGGCTGCATCGTTTTATGAAGACAGGGACCATGATGGTTTGAGTCCATACGCTTGGCACTTGTACTCTTCTGTCCAGATCAACTGAATTAGGAAGTGTGATCATTGTAGCAGTGCAGAATGATGACATGAGCCTGATACGATATTTCAGTCTCTGCAGAATGCTCTGTAAGGACCCTAGTGTGATTCTTAGCCATTCTATTGCCATTTTTAGAGACCTCATGCACAAAATTACTGTATTCTGAAAGGAATGGAAAACTATTTGTTAAGGACTTTGGTATATATAAGTATATAAAACATATAATAGTGATGCACTCATTCTCATGTCCAAGGATACTGGAAAAAGTTTGGTTATCTATTCCTGGAATCATAAAGCTATTCCTCACATCCTCTTAACTGTGGCAAGAGCATGTTCTGGTAGGTTGTTTTAAATGCCATTAGCTTCATTTCATTTCATTCCTAGCCCACAGCTAACATAGCTTAAAGTCATCTTAATTGTCCAAGTTTTAAAACTGCTTTTCTTCTTCTCCAACATTATTTTTACCATGGACATAATTTAGAATACCTCAATAAGGTTGATGTCAACTGGTGGCATAGTTTTACTAAGTTCTTATTGGTCATTCAAGACTTCTGCCTCCCTTTTGGTTTCTTTTTGTCTGTATGCTTTAATTGGGCATTATATCTTTTACAGTTTTGTACAGTGTTCTTGAAGATGTTTTATGGTGTTCTTGAAAATTTCCAATTAACAAGAAGAACTGATAACTTTCTAGCAACCCTTTTTTGAGACACTTTGATTGGGTCTTTTGCATTACAGGGCTGTCTGAATCTGTATCTGCTAACACTAAAGGCTATCATTTCATACTAAAAGTGGCTTGAGGGCATCTGATAAATCATTACTAAAGGGCCTGTCCTTTATCTCATCCCCAACTCACTGTGGAGGCAGCTTAAGTTCAACTTAGTTCTTCAAGATATAAAGCAGTGATTCATTTCTTCTTCCAATATATCTTGGCATAGGAATTATCTGTAAAGTCCATTAATTATTTTGATGATGACATGATCAAGAACTGGCATCTGTCAAGATTCTGTTCCCAGTTGAGGCTGATACATGCATATCTGCTACCCTAGTTGCTGGGCTAGACGTCACCCTTAATGGCCCTTACAACTCAGAAAGAGACACATTACTGTTTCTGTTTCATATGAATGATGCTTCTGCTCAGAACACTATTAGAACAGTTGTGCTTTCTATTGCTTTTGTTGTTTTTGCCATTTTATATCCTCCACGGGATTTCTTTCAGCTGCTGCTGCCTATCATAACTACTTAAGATACTGTCAGTAAGAGACATGGGTGGTGAAATTAATAAGAATTTGGTCTATTCATTTTCTAGCTTAAACCATAAGAGGACTGGTAAATTGGAGTTCAGAAAATGGACCAACTGACAGGTCAATGGAGTTAGAGATCAGGATTAACCAGAAGGAAAGTTGTTTAGTTCCTCATGTGAGCTCCTTTCCACTTTGCCTCAACTCTTTCTCTACCCCTCTGAACTGACAACTGAGCTTATATTGGACATGAGTCAGTCTTCCTATGATGAATAAAATTTGGCTGCACTAGTTTTTCTGACCATAAACGTCTCTCCTAATTTTAGGACATTTTACATTTTAGGATACAGAAACTTTTACCACTAGTACATTAGAATAAGCTATTATTTCCTGCAAGTACAAAACATTTGAATACTAAATATGCATCCTTAAAGACTTATGTAGATTCCCAGGGAAGCCCTTAGTGGGCACAAATGTCTGATGTGTGTATTCATGTTTCAGGACAAGCATCTGTTAATACTTAATATGCTTGCTGGAAGGGAGAAAAATCAGTGTAATAGCATAGCAAATTTAATTCCACATAATCATCAGCTTGTGGTTAAACTGGAAGAGATAAGCACTCCAGATCATCGAAGCATGCCTTCAGCAAACTGAATTTTGCTTTCAGTGTTGCAGTTGGCTGCATCTACTTTCATCTTCCTTAATAGATGTAATCTTTGTGGAAGGCAGATATTGGGCCAAAAGTTATCAAAGTTTTCCCCTTTGGTCAATCATTCTAAAGCTGCCTGGATGAAAATGATGAAGGATGTTTATTTGCAGGTATTTCTACCATTTATGGTATTGTGTAAACAGAAGCACTTCAAGTTCCTATATAAAGTTGGGGTTTTTTTTTAAAGTCTTTGGGAAGCATCGCTGACAGCAACAGCCCACTTGTAATTTCATTTTGACAAATGACTATATTACTGGGAATTAAAAACATATTTTTCAGTGGAGTGGTCTGGTTTCCCGCATTTCCCAAATCTTTGCTACTCATTGATGCTGCATGCCTGATAGCTTTTTTTTTTTCAACTTACCTGAAGGGTACTTGTGTTGCATAGAGACACTCCAAGGCAAAATCAATCTTGCTAATGGCGGGAAGAATTGTATCACCTCAGTTGGTAATACAGGTTATTTAGCATAAACATATGTGCTCCCATTAAGGGCTATCTATAGCCTGCTTCAATGAGTCACTTGTGTAAGAGGTTTTGTTTATAAATCTGAGATTAATTTCCCCAGTCTCTTCGTTTTCCATCATAGCAAAAGCACACCAATGTTACTGCACAGGCAAACCATTTTTCTTCAGAGCATGATGCAAAATCATTAAGCAAAGTTTTTTCTCAACCGTGTAATAAATATCACAAAGAAAAAGATAATGTCATCAGGTCCAACCCCAGAGGTTCTTTTTCCGATTACCATCTTTAAAACTAACCTTGCAGAAAGTATTGAAAAGTTGTTTCCTCATCAGCAAAAATGTGTTCCTATGACCAGAGCATTATTGGCTGTTTCAGCTATTTCTCTCTTAATTGCAAATCTATATACCGGTAGTGGAGTTGTTGCATCAATCAGATTTTGACAGGAAACTGTATGATTGGGATAGCCAGAGAGCTTGCTTAATATGTTTAGAGACTCCACTGTGGTGTGGATGAGAAAAAAAGAAAGGAAAAAAAAGGCTATCAAGGGCTGGCTTTTTTTCTTTTCTTTTTTTCAGAATAGAGCCTATTCCATCACTTATACTATGAGTTTGGGGGTGGGGTGGTCAGAACTGAGTATAAGTTTCCTTTATATAGAACTCTTGCCGTAAAGTATTCTTGTTGGTGGTTTGTTTAAATTGTTCCAATCTGTATAGCGGATTTGATATTCAGATGAAATAAAATATATGGTTCCCATAAATAAATCATTAGCTTGGTGAAGGTAAATCAAACCACAACTAAAAGGAATTGCCTTTATATAATTTGGGACCATTCTTCATAAAAAGATTGATATCTCATCAGTGACTTCATTTTCTATGACTTTTAACTCCATAAACATTATATTCCCATCACTTGTAAAGACCAGAAATAAATATAGGTAGTCCTTGACTTACAACTGTTTGTTTAATGACCCTTCAAAATTACAACAGGACATAAACCGGCCACATAAACAGAATTTGGACACTTAGCAACTGGCAAGTATTTATGATAGTTGCCATGTCCTGGAATCATTTGATCACCTTTTGCAACCTTCCCCCTAAGCAAAGTTTCACTTAACAACTCTGCTACTAAACAACTGCAGTGATTCACTTAACCACCTTGGCAAGAAAAGTCATAAAATAGGCCAAAGGTCACTAAACAAAATTCTTGTTTAGCAATGGAAATTTTGGTCTCAATTGTGATTGTAAGTCAAAGACTACCTGTATTGCAGGTTATATCTATGGAACAAACTATCCTCATAGAAGTCTCAAAATTGATGTACCATCTTTAGACCACTATCATGTCCTGTAGCATTTAGCTGAAAAATTTAATATATCACCAAAAGGCACTCTTTTTTTTTTTTTACACTTTGTGGATTTCAAATCATCCTTTGATCTGATTCCAAGAGAGAAGCTGTGGAAAAAACTTCAGAAATCCTCAGTGGATAAAAGATGGTTCCTTCTTACCCAGCCATTTTATTCTAATACTTCATTGAAAATTAGATGCTTCTCAGGAGATATTTTCTGGAACTGTTTCCACCAAAAAGCAAGATAACATTCTAGACCCTGATTTTTTTCAATCTGTACATTGATTCAGTCATTCAGGCTCTCTTATCTTTTAATCATCACTCAGTCCAATATTAGCAGATCAGACAATTCCAGTCTTGTTGCATGCAGATGGTTTAGTAATTGTCTGTCTGTCTGCCAGGAGGGAATGAGAAGAGTACTGAGGGCATTGAGTTGCTTAAAAAAACAACTTGTAGTGAATTATCAAAAAAGCTAAAGTACTAGTCTTTGCACAACATAAGAGTAGGATGAATAAATGGCAAATTTATAGGACCCCAATAGAAAAGTATGTACTTATAAATAATTTAGTATGCAGTTCCAGGCTTCCTTATCTTGGAGTACACATTTTTCTTAACAGGCAAGTGTTTCCCAATGTAGTTCCACGGCTATTTTAAGATTCTTCCATTCAAAGGGGGTACATTTTATTCCGGCAGCTTGCAAAGTTTTTCTTGCTAAGATTTTTTTTCTCAGCTTCTTTATGGAAATTTGCATTTTTACAAAGTTTAATATCTTGGAAGCTGTCCAGTCCAAATTTATAAGAACTATACTTCCAAGATGCATAAAAAATAGTACCTTGTGCTTAAAGACAGGTTTGGTTACTATTGCCTTAATTTCTGGTTAAAATTTATTTATTTTTCTCCTCTGGGTCTGGGTCTACTGGTTCTCAGAGACCATTTTAAATCAACCTGGTTAACAAAAGTTCATAGTGAACTCCAGTCCTTATGTCTTTGTTTGGAAAGCCTTTGTCCAGTGGAGTTTTAAAAGGCCAAGATTCAATTTAAGCAACATATCTGAGATATTGATTTTTAAACAAGTCTAAGGCTGGCATTTACCACAAGTTAATGAATCTTTTTCTCAAATGGACATGTGTCATCTTCATGTCTTTCTTCTGTTCTGATTCTGAAATTCTGCTAAGCTTTCACCTTGGACGGGTTGGGTGCTCTACCATCTATTTCTTTTCAGCAGGCTTATATCCAAATGGAGATGACTCTGTAGAGTCCCTAAGCCACTTGCTCCTTTCTTACTCTCTCTCTCTCTCCCCCCTCTCTCTTTCCCTCCCTCTCTCTCTCTCTCTGGAATTAAAGAAAGATATATATTTATCCCATTTTATCCCAAAACTACCCTGATAAAGGGTAGTTGTCACTGTTTTTATCTGACCAGGATCCTGATATTACAAATTGGCAATCAGGAAAGATATATCATTTATTGTATCCATCCTATTTATGGTTGAAATTTAGCCCAAAGTTTGGTGATTGTCATTGCTATCTGTACTGCAGTTACTACAATAATGTATTTTATATACTTTTGTTATATTTTATGTCTACTTTTTTGTGTTAGTACCGGTAATAATTACAGGACTTTCACAACTCACCTCATAGGGTTCTTGTTGTGGTGGTGGAAATGGAGAAGGAAAGAATATTAGGTATGTTTGCTACCTTGAATTATTTATAAAAACAATAAAGGCAAAATATAAATAATACATAAATATAAATAAAAACAATAAATAGTGGATTTCTTGGTCTAGGAATATGCACCATTTATTAACCACACTCTCCCAAAGCAGAGGAAAAGAAGGGCAAAGAAGGCTGGTCTGAAACAATATATTTGATTGAGTTAAAACATAAATAAAAAGTAGTGAAGATAATTTGATCCGTTATATCTTTAAGGGAGGATGCAAGGGTTTATGGAAATGCCAAGCTTGGCATGAGGGGAATCTTTGTAGATGTGAGGTCACAGGCTCTGATGAATGTTGGATTAAAATTCCTTTAAGTGTGATGCATGGAAAAAATACTGGCTTTCAGAGGCATTTGTATTAAAATGTATGCTATATAATGAGATTTTGATCAATATTCAAAAACCACCAAAGGTTTTAGAAACATAATCCCAAATCTAAACACTTTAACATTTCTTAACAATGCAACTCCTAATTCTAAATTAGCTATTGTTATCTCAAAATGTCATCTGTTTTTTTAAAGGGACTTTAGAGATGTCCAGTGTTTAAAAGAATTATGAAATTAATCTGATCAAACCCAAAGTTTACATGAAATTATAATGTTGTAGGATAGTTAGCTGCCCTTCTTTTGTTTTGCTTATCAAAATACTAAAAAGAATCTGGAAAGGATATAGCAAATCTTGGACTCTGTCCAGTCTGTTAATAATTAAACCACTTCAGTTTGAGCATAACCACTTAAAATGTCTGGTCTGCCTTCAGTTTTGATAGCTTTTGAGGTTCAACATGAATGTGAGCTGCTCTGTCTACAAGCTTAAATCCATTTCCCATTACTTATCCGTTTACCTGGACAAATAAAGAAGGTGATCCATCTGCAAATCTCTTCAAAGATTAGAGACTTGCTCCATGCTTTATCTGAGCTTGAAGATCAAATGCTTTTATGTGCAGTACTTAAATAGCTAACATTGCCTCCATGTTTACCAAAAGGATTGTGTATATGTAGCACATGTTGCTGGAATGCCATATCATTTGCTAGGAAAAAGATGAAAAAGGTAGCTAAGTATCACCCTACAGGAATGTAGCCTCTTTATACTTCTAAGCTAATGAAAATCTTACTTTCAAATGTTTAAATAAATTTCAGTTTTCAAGTGTTATATTTGTACAAATAAGTTATATTTATTCATTTGGTACATTTGAATTTCTTTTTTTTCCCCTTGGTCAGAAGAAACAGAATAGAAAGGATAGGAAGTTGCACTGTATGCTAAAAATATGCACATCTGACATAGAAATTAAAGATAATTAACTTGGTATTGTTCTTGAAAGCATCTGGAAACACATAAACAGAAGAAGGGATTAAAAACAACAGTTATTGATGTCCACCTCCGGCCACCCAAGAAGGAAAGTTGTTTTCTAAAAGTAAACAGCAGATTTTTCAATGAGGCATGAAGCACAAGTGGTAATGGGTTGGGAATTTTAATTAATTCATGGTTTGTCTTGCTGACAACTTTCTCCTTCAAACGGCAGAACAAGGCACAAAGTTTTGTAAACAGGCAAAATGGAAATAATGGGAATTTTGGTGGAAAGTGCTTTCAAAATAACAAAGAAATAGTGATCACTCAAAAGCCAAACAAATAACAAAAGAAATATACATTATGTTTCTAAGCATAAGCATTTATTATGTTTCTAAGCATTTTGAAATCAGTAGCTCTATGCAAATGAGCTCTGATTCAGTTCAAATATGGCATGACTTGATTTGAGCTTGCAATTTTAGATCTGAGGAAAAAGTTATCAAGTCATTGGTAGATATGAGATTTAACTGTTAAAAAAATCATCTGCAGAGTGTTAAGGGAAACAAAAATGCTTGAAGCTGCTTTATTTTTTGTTTTGGCAGAATGGGATGAAAACAATTAGAGTAGATGACCATTTTAAGGGCAGTCCTTCTATAAAGCTTCAGCTGAATGCCTTCAAGGATTTCACTGCAATTGTTTTTGAAATATTTCTCTTGTACCTTGTTTGGTATGAGGATAAGAGAAAAAAATAGCCTAAGAACCTCAAAACTATTCAACAAAAGGTCTTTAAAGAAGTTATGTGGTATTGATGCAAAAAGTTACATATTTGAATTTTAAAACTCTAAAAATCTGTTTTAAAAAGCAATTTCTTATATTTCATTTGTTTGGTTTGGTATGGCATCAAAGGTGGAAGGTGACTTAATTTTTCAGCTTCTGAACAATGTTTCTGTCAGAGGTTTGACATATTAGGCTAGCAAATTTCACCCTTCTTAGAAAGATCTTGCATCACAACTATGGTGAGCTACCAGATGAGACAAGCCACATTGGCCTTTTGTGGACATAATTTATTTTTACTGTTACAGGTTTCTGGTAAAACAACAGAAGAGGGATCACTAATGTTGGTTGAGACAAGGGAAACTAAACAATCATATCTTAGGGAAAATCCAGAATTACTCTTTAAGCTGCTGTTTACTTTTGCTCATGCTGGCTTAGTCTATGCTAACTCAAATCCTGACTGGACTGAGACTCTCAGCTCTAATGATGCTCAGTCTAAACCAGGGCTGTCAAACTCGTGACCGGTGGGCCGGATGCGTCACATGCTGGTCCCACCCCCGCCCGGTTTAGCAAAGGGGGAAAAATCCCAATACATCATGTGATGCTGCCATGATGATGTGAGTTTGACACCCCTGTTCTAAACCTTCCCATCTTTTTTTTCCAGAAAAGTTATTGCTAATAATTTTTCTTCTAGAGCTGGTCTTCCTAACTTATATACTTGCATCTGTCTGTTGAACTTCCTCTTCTATTACATGTGACTTATAAAATGGTAAACTGGTAAATATACTGGTAAAACAAATTTGTTTGTTTCTTTGTTATTAACTGGGAAAAATATAGCTACTGTAGAAAAGAAAAGTCTTTTTTTAAAAAAAAATATTTCTTACAACTTTCATACTGAAAATCTTCTCTATGCTAATCAAAGATGTCAACTACTGCTGCCACATCAGCAGTACTACTGAGCACCTAAACCTGACCAACTCATTAAATTGATAGACTCTATATAGTCACTTAAAATACAAAGATTTTAGCTTCAATTCTTAGTAGACAGATTAAATCCTATAGTAGGATCTATGGCTAAGTATACCTGATGAATCCCAAACAGAATAAAACTGGTTATGTACTGCCTTCTGGTGGTTAATACAGTTCAGTGTAAGTACTCCACAATTTATAATGATAATTGGGACCAAAATTTTCATCACTAAGCAATGAGGTCATAAAATGTGAAGTCCTATGACTGTATCGCTTAGTGAGAGCAATCCTGGCACTCCTTATTGCCACCGTTAAGCAAGCATTGCAAATTGTTAAGCAAATTTCAGGTGGCAAGCAGGCCATCAGGCAGGCAAGTGATTGCTGCAAAGGAGGGTATGCAGGTAACCAGCAAAGTGTGAGCAGGTGAGCCAGTGGTGGCTGCTGCTGGGTGGGGGAAAGTGCAAATGGCTTCCTGGAGTGACTTGTGACCTTCCCTACTGACTTCCCTGCTAGCTTTGCTCCCAAATGGCAATCACATGATTGCAGGGCACTGCAACCATTGTGTTAGCCAATTGCCAAGCTCCACAGTGACATGACTGAGGGGGAGGGTGACAGGATGGCCAGAATTTCAAGGATGGTTTAAGTACCATTCATTCAGCACTATCATAATTTTGAACAAGTGGTTGTTAAATGAGGACTAGCTACATGGGAGAGATCTGAAGAAGTTTTTCCACCCAGACTGCTAGAGACATCACATCATGATCAAAAAGGTGATCAATGAATCTTTTTTTACACAAGGGGCAGCAATGGCATCAAGGCTGTTAACACCAACACTATTCTAGCACTATCTTACTGGTGTATGTGTGCAATAGCTACATTGTATGCAGCTATTTACATTATCAACCTGCATACCATTGCTTCCCAGTGTGAAATAGTAAGGGAGAGGAGGGCTCTCATAAACTTGTAGCACTACCGCTGCTGGAGATTTTGCTTCTGGGACTATTGCCACTGTATCCCTTCTCATATGGATAATAGTAATGAGTGGGTCAAAGCAGGTTCATTGTGCGATCATTGCTTATATTAGGAAGACAGATTCCATTAATGCCTATGAGACACTATCATAGTATTAAGAACAGCTGTAAATGAGGGTGGTCTGGATAAAGACTGCAAGGGGGATAAAGAGTTAAAATCCACTCCAATGGTCCCAATCTCAGGAAGATTTTTCCTCACAGCTGCTATTTATTTTAAAAAGTACATGGACATATTGTGTGAATAATTCCACATCTGCTTAGGGTTTAGCCAGGGCAGTTCTGACAAAAGAAACCTGCTAGAAATTCTTTGTGGTATTGTGATTTGATTTCTAACTGAATATGTTCAGTTTTAACATTTCTGTTCAGGGAGTATGGAAGTGGTTGCCTGGATTCTAAGGCCTCGCCTAAGTAGAGTAGAATTAACTGAGAGCAACTCATCTCTGGACTGCTGGTTCTCCATACAGTTTTTAAAAATGCATCAGAGACAAAATGGATCATCAGCGTCTCTGTAAACAAGTGCTCTGTTTTCTTACAAGTGCAAACCAGGTGGTAGCAGTTCTCTAACTGTAGCCCTTAGGGGGAAGAAGAGGCAACAGCACAGACAGCACAGACTAGTCAGACTCTGACCTGCTTACAGAAATAGAACTTTACAACAAGATAGGCAAGCTTACACATACTAACAAAGCCATTCCACAAATATAAATAGATCTCAATCTTCCTCCTTTGTCATAATTCTCCCTCTTTCAATGACAGCCACCCATTAACACCATAAATTAAAACAGAAACATAGAACACATGCACATTCTCTTTTTAGATGAGGTTGTGTTCTTAGAGAAAAACAAAAACAAATCAATATCCCTAGATTTAAATGTAAGTAACACATGTTAGTTTTTTTCATATGTTATTTCATATATTCCAGCTGGGATTGTTTGTAGCAATCTGTCCTGACTGTTTCATTGATTGGGAAGCAAGTGCTCACCATCAGTGACCAATAAAACACAGTTTCCGACTGTGGGTGCACTCAATACTTGGAGTAAATTTTCATTTATTCCACATGAAGTATTTATATACACAAATCAAGCTCTAAGAGCAGAGGCTCCATTAGAAAAGACTTGGATGTATCGGAATGCTTTTGGATTGTCCCCCATTTGCTACATAGTTCATTACTCAACGAATTCTTAAAATATCTTTTTAAATAATAGGTTAATAGGATACATTTAGAAATATGCATACAAGATTTTATTGTTCCAGATAAAATACATGCATAAATTTTGTGTGAAAATGCAGTCCAACTTACTTTTACAAGCATGTTGCTTTTAAAAATACATGTTACTCTGGAATGCAACTATGAATATAATTATATGAATAACTATGCAAATTGACATGGGCTGCAAATACAGTGGAACCTCGGTTCACAACCACAATTCGTTCCATAACTTTGGTTGTGAACTGAGTTAGTTGTGAACTGAAACAAATTTTCCCATTGGGTTGTATGGAAATATGATTGATCAGTTCCAGACCCCTATGAACTCTATTGTTTTCTTAAGATTTTGAAGCACACAAATACAGTACTGTAGATAAATATGCCACAGAAATCACAGTGTAACAGTAAAATCCTTTAATACAAACACTGAGAAAACCATGAACAACAGAGA
>JANHJO010006993.1:123528-135725 GCA_032468235.1 Pseudoxyrhopus heterurus | reverse complement strand
TGCTCGGAAGGCAGCTTTGCTGCGAATGGAGGCAGAAAAGTTCAGCCAAGTCTTCTCTTTGTTCTTCCAATCAGCCCATTGCGGAGTGGTGGGAAAGGTACTTACTACCTTCTAGCTCCGGGACAAGTCCATGTGCCATCTCCTCAAAGATGGAGCACAGTCCCAGAGCTGTGATATCTGTGCATGCATGTTTGCTCTGCTCCGAGAAGGAGGAGAGATCCGAGAGAAGCAGCAGCCACCCAGTTTGAATGCAGAGAGAAACAGCTGTCTGTTTCTCTCTGCATTCAAGCTGGGTGTCTGCTTCTTCTCTCCTCCTTCTCAGAGCAGAACAAACACACACGCACACATCTCATGTCATGGCTCTGGGAGTGGGCCTTCTTCGAGGAGACGGTGCATGGGTGAGTCCCTCCAGCAGCATCCTCTTTTTTGAACGGGCTGTAATGCATATATATACATTTTCACAGTTTATATAGTATTTTTCTCATATAGCACTTTGCTCAAAAACTAGGTCATAGTTCTGTTTTCAAGGAAAGCCCATAACTCTTCCCACAATAGACCACTTGGAGCATTTATGGTCTATATGAGGCCAGTAATATCCTTTCAGAAACACACTGAATAAATATTTAGATGATGAGCCCTCATTGCTCCTTGGAGCCTATCAATAATTCATACTTTGGAAGGTCTTAAATACATGATAAACCATAACAGCTCCAGTAAAACAGTCAGTATTTATAAACTATTAGAAAAGATTTAAAGAAGAAAAAAAACCTTCTTTATCTTCTTTAAAGTTAATTGTTTAAAATAATAATGGAAGTATATACTTATAGATCTATATTTTTGTTATGTACATTTTAGTGCTGCACACAATTAGCATGTAATCAGTTGAAAAAGGTCTATATCTACTCATGTAAAATTTTCAACAGAGAAATATGAAATTAAGTCGGGTGATGTACCGTCATCAATTAAACTGATTTGTCCATCGGCAACTGCTTATTATAGATTTTCATGTTAATTGGGACACTATCCAAATTAGTTGTTTTCAAGAATGCAGAGGCCTTTGCATCACAGCCACTCGTTTACATGCTTCTTTATTGCTGACAGAGAATAGTAATCTATGGATGCTAGAGACAGATCCAAGAGGAGACCTCATTCTGGGTCAGTAATATGTAACTGTATATATCAGGCAAATTCCACTTCCCTTTCAAAATCTTTCTCAATACTCTTTTGCCTTAGCTTGCTTGTACCTTACCTTTCCTTACTAAATCACTCTTCACCCATAATTTAATTATATAATTATAATAATTATTTATCAATAAATGTTGAGTTAGTAAATGTAATTAAGCAAGAATTCTAGGGACTAGATAAGTGTCATCATTCTGTTTTGAGAGTTTATCATAGATATTCAATGAAGAACTGGGTTGGAATTCAAAAGTGAAAATATTGTGGGATATAGCCTGTGTCCATGAGCACAAGGAATTAAATATGGTTATCTATCAGCACTCTCTGGTGGTACTATTTATTCCTATAGTGAATTGTACAATAGGCCAAGCTGTGATGGATTTCATTAATCTCCTTCACATAAGGGAGGGAAGTAGTACAGTCAAGTGATTTTTAAGGCTGACTTTAATGTGATTGCAAAATAATGTTTCTTATTAGATTCAGGATGAAAAATGCATGAGTAAAATGATTGGAAAGTCAACTTGGGTCACTTTGTTTCCTCAAGAAACAAATGTCTTAGTGAGCAATTAAATTTGTTTTATCTTTTATGTAGGGTTTTATTGGAAATACATATTTTGGACAAAAGATCCCTATGTAACTGGGCCATTTAAATTGAAAAGTAGCTGCTAAATACCAGAACAGGACAAAAAAAAAATCTGAGGAATTATGATTTCCTTGTTTGTTCAATGACAGCTAGTAATTGAATGTGTTTTTGGTCAAACACCATTGGTAGACTCTGCTCTATCAACTTCTACTTTACTTTTTCATTCAGAATTCACTGAGACCCATGTTTTGTGTGAGTCTTTTAACAACTTGTACTTATTAATAATAATTAATATAATTTTATTTTTAATAGAATTAAAGGAATAGTAAGTTCACATCAGCAAGCTTTTTTCATACCTTGCCTTGAAATCTATATAGTAAGTGTAAATTTGTGTCTGTGTGTGTGTTTATGCATGTGCACATACACTCCTACAGGCATACTTCATCTTTTCTGTTGCCAATATCAATGAATAAGAATTGGGCCAGGAAACTTGTGTGAGGTTAGAAGAGCAGTTAACAAGCAATATTGTCCCTTAGATTTCTTGGATCTTCTTTACATGAATAATTTGTGAATGAAACTAATTGAATGAAGGTGTAGGCTAGAATGTATTTGATTTTCAGTTGTATTACAGGTGGATATTGTAATGTAATAATACATCAATAGATACATAGACATTAACATCATCTGTAGACTATGCAAAAGAGACAATCAGCCCCAAAAAAGCAAAAGATTCCAGCACCTCTCCACCAATAATCTGCAAACAGATCAGCATAGATTAACTCCAAGGTTAACTTCAGACCAACAATCAAGTAAGTAATACCCCAATCAAAAAAACTGCTAAAGAGCCACCAGTAAACAGCTCAACCAAAGAATCCCTAAGACCTCCCCCAACCACACAGACACGCAAGTCACCAGAATATAAATTGACAGCATACAGCACTCCTTACTAGCACTGATGATGTTACCTAGATAGGGTAATGAAACATCTGCAAGAAAACAAGCAAGCTCAGAGAGCACCAAGGACCCCTCGATGTAATGATTACTTAAGTATCTAGAATATTCTATTCGTTTGTTTGTTTGTTTGGGTTACCACAAATGAAGTGGGAATCTTCAAAAGGCTGGATAACAGCAAAAAGACAAAGAAAACTCTAATGATTTGCTATCATCTAATGGTGGTCTGGACATGTGCAGCCCAAATATTGTAGTTTTATTATTTAAATAATTCCACCAAGTTATTTTGATTAATTATATCATTTCTGCTTACCTCATTTCACTAAGTTATGTAAGAAAAATGAATTAAATGTATGAACAATTTCACATGGTGCATGCTTTATATGCAAGAGATTCTAGGTTCTGTCTAAATAGGGCCAAGAATTTTTTCTGTGAAAGCTGTTACAGTTTAAAAAATTGACTGGAGAAATTTAATACTTTTACTATATATAATACAGCTTACTTTGTTCCTGTGCATTATAAGTATACTATCAATGACAAAGACATATTGAAAAAAATATGTTCTGAGTTTAATTATCATTGGAAATATACCAACCAACCCAATGTACTTTGTTCAATTTTAATGCCAATGATATCTCTAAAATTATCCTGATTCACTATTAAATCCATCCATACTTTAGTGTATGTATGTATACCATTGTGTGGAAAATATAAAGTTATCCATAGATACAGCTATAATAGAAAAGCTGAAGTTTTAAATTACATTAGGCAGAAAGTCAATTGAAATCAAATTCACTGGTGGTTAGACAACTCAGACAATGATAATATTACTCAATGATGCATCCTATATGAATAAAGTATATTTTAAAGGTGTAAAACAACTTAGTAACATTTTAACCCAGCCTTATTTAATCTGCTGCTGAATTTTAATTTTTCAAAATCATAGAATTTATAGAAATGAATTTTATAAGATGGAAATCTGGACCGTCTTGCTAAGCTGGAAGTAATATTTTAGTCTTTTTTAGCTCAGAACATGTAGTAAAACCCTTTGTATGTACCACAATAATCACTTACTTCATCAAGTCTTGATTCTTAGGAAAACAAATATAGAGGATATTTCAGTAAAATGTTGACAATTAGAAGAGTGTAGATGGTCTTCTATCTGATTTGAACCACCAATTTAATTGAGATTGTCAATCTAATTATTTGAATCAGTTAGGAAAATGGAGTATATTGCATTTTTTCTGAATTGATTCATGAAAATAATTTTCACACAGGCATTGTGTTCAAATTTATAATTCAATTTGAATTGTCAATTCAGTCTAGAGAGTCAATTCAATTTAAAGAATCAGTCAAATTGATTCCCAATCACATATCCAACAGTTTGCATAGCCCTATAAGTCATGTTATGCAGTTAGTTTATACTTTTGTAGCATTTCAACTTCTTGAAACCACAGCCTGGTTTTTTATTATTATTTTTTTGAAGAGGCACAAATGCATTTATATCTCTGATGTAGGAGACACAAATGTATTTATATCTCTGATATAGTTTATTACGCATTTAACAGGAATCTGTAAATTAAAGATACAACCAATGTTTAACTGCAAATAACTCTGCATTTTCTAACTGGATCTGTTAAAGCAGAGCAAGTGAGGCATGATATTGCTGAGTCTTCCTTCACTGCTCTCTGTAGTGTCAATCAACAATTCTTTGCCAGAAAAATGCATCTCAAATAGTGGAGCAATGTACCAAGAGCAGTGAATTGTAAGTTGAGGAGGTGTTACATAGTACATGGATAGGCATTTACTTAAGTTCATGGCTGTCTGTCTTCTGGTAACAGGAGAAAATATCTTTTTAAATGGCTTTACATATATAAGGTACCTCTGTTTCAATGATACCAGAGTGAACAGAAAAGGTAAGCTTTTCCTCTTAGTAACTTATTCGCCATAAGAATTACCCTCCCTACATCTAGAATTATAGTGGGGAATCACAGAGTTAGAAGACAAAGCCTTCACATTCAAAACACTGCTCAGAAAAGGAATCCAGGTTAAAGCTACTGTGGCTCTACTCTCTGCTTGAACACGTCCAATGAAGAGAACTCACCAAACCTGTGGAGCAGCTTGAATTGTTGGTACTGTTGAATTGCTGATATCATTAAGATTTTTTTTCTAACGTTCAGTGCAATTCTCCCATCCAGTAACTTAAATCCATTATTCCATGTCATGTACTTTGGAACAAATAGTAGGAACAAATGCTTCTTCTGTGCTACATCCTTTTAGTAATGTAACTGTTTTCAAGTTTAAATATACCTGTCTCCTTCAATCTGTCTTCAAAGGGTTTAGCTTTTAGTTTCTTCTCTTCTGTTATCCTTTTCTGAATTTACTTCAGCTTGATGAGATCCTTCCTAAAGTATGATGTTTAGAACTGGATACAATACTCAGGGTGTTTCAATGAAGACTCAATCATCCAGGCTAAAGTGTCTAAAAGGTTGAATCACAGCAACTGGATGAAAATATGTTAATCTGAGATGTTTGGTTGCTCATCCAAGCAACTTCATCAATCAAAATAAAAAAGTAGTTAGGTAGAGAGTCAGAGTTGTTGGAATGTACTAACTCTTGCCACACCAACTTCAGGGGTTTCTCCCCAAAATTGCAATATGTCAGCGAAGACACAATCATCCAGGCAAAAACTATCTACAAGACATATTGCAATTTTAATGCTTGCTACCAGGGAAATTTGCAAATTTCAGAGGAAATTCAAAGGAAATGCAGAATTCACCTAAGTACAAGACAAACCAATTTCATTTCAGTTTTAATATTTCACATGACAGTTTCAGCATTCATTTTTTAAGGCACACTCAGCTATTTCAGCCATTCATTTTGTCTTATTCCTTCCTACTTGTTATCAAAATGTTCAATCTAAAAATCTATGAGCACTATGCTAAACAGAATATTCAGCCAAAAGCTGCATGCCGAATATGTAAAACTGGAGTTATGCTCTAGTGATTAATCTGAACTGCATTAAACCACATCCAACTTCTATTATTCACAGCTTACACAGAAGACAGTCATCAATGACAAACAACACATCACGATAAGGTCAAATTTTATTTCGTCTTGTTTTCTTATTTCAATCTCTTTCCCTTTCCCCAGATTTTGTGGATTTTAAGAGATAACGAGGAATATACTTTTCCAATATTTATCATGATTAAAGATTGATTGGCATGAAATAACCTTTTTATTTTCTTTGAAGTTGTTAAGGACAAACACAGAGCTGCAAAAAGAAATTGTGCTTTTTCACAGATAATTTGACACCTGCTTTTGTCAGTATATATTATACACATGGCAGCAGCCTGTATAAATTATCACATTTAAAAAAATATTTTTATATTTCAGGAGCTTAAGACAAACATAGGAACAATAGCTGTAGTAAAATAAGGATATGCAAAAAGATGGCTGAGGACTCTGATGAGCTTCAAGTTAAACACATGTGACACTGCAGCATAGTTTTGCCCCAACAGCAGACAAGAGGTGGCAATCCCTATTTCCATGTTTATATCATTCTTCAGAAAAGGAGTGCCTGCATATTTAGCTGTAAATTGTTTCTGAAAAAATTGCATATTGAATGGCTCAGGGTCAAAGTAGAATAAATAACAGGCATGCTGATGTTCGTGTATTATTGGATTTTATCAAATGGAATTATATTTTAAAATTGTGTGTGTGTGTTTGTTTGTGTATATGTGTGAATGCCCGGAGTCCTTCGGGAATGGGCGGCATAGAAGTTCCAACAAATAAATAATAAAATAAATAAATAAATAAATGCATGGCGAAGGTAATAACCAAGTTTTGTAATTACAAAAAAAACCTTTTCCACATTCTGTCCCTGTCTCTCTATGTGCCTTTCTCTCCCCTTCTTGGTCACTCACACATACACGTGTTATATACCAGTTCTGCAAAAAATTATTTGGATATATCGTATCCTTCTGAAATATATGCTGACAGTGTGAATTCTGAGTGGGAAATGAGGAGTTAATTCATTGCCGTCTGTCCACATCATGATGGATTCTCTATTAGGATTCCTTCCATTCACTCCCTTAGAACATTTTGTCATAGTTCTTGTACGTCTTCTTGGTGGTCACAATTACACAACACTGCCTCTCTTGAGACTTTCTTCTTAACTGTAAGGGGCATGAATAGATTTTAGGTTTTAGGTTTAAATTGACATGATTTACATCTCCAAACTATGCTGCTGATCAAGATTTAATTATTTACCAGCTTTTGAACTTTCAGAATTTTTTGGTGTTACTATTGACTCAAGAAACAAAGCAAAGCCCATTTTTAAAAGTGTATTTTGAGATAAAACCTGTTAAAAGTATGTACTTGGAAAACTGAGTTTAAAATACATATATTGAAATGCAGACTTCATAAAATACAGGTCAGACAAAAGCAATATGAGTGAACAAAAGAGAAAATTTATCCAGTTTATAAATATCATTTTGAAATCGTAATGCTTTGTTTAAAAATCATAGTTTGGAATGATCAAAAAACTTGTGTACCTCATCAGCGGCAATAGGTGGCGGTGGCAATAGGTGGCAGTGACGAATGGTGGCGGCAATCCCTGCCACCTAGAACAGCTGATCAATGATATTCCAGGAGGTCAATCCGCTGCTCGGCAGCGAAGGCTCCAGTGTTCCTGGCGGAGGCAGCAGACAAGGAGGAGCCAACAATGGCAGCGTTTCTGGTCAGCCAGCCAACTGATCGGCAGGACTACAGGAGGCCGGGATCTAGCTGTCACCCAGCTGACTGATGGTGGGCGCAATGGAGCAGAGTCCTGATGAGCCACATGCTGGGGCTGCGATAATGTGATGAAGCTGACTATGCTGTTTGCTGCAAGGATGCTAGCCAGATAAATACTGAATGGATGCTGGGAGGCAGAGGCAGATTTTTTTTTCTTGTTTTCCTCCTCCAAAGCTAATGTGTGTCTTATTGTCCGGAGTGCTTTATAGACCGAAAAATATGGTATGTGGTTAGGCAAAGGTTTATGAGATCTATAATCCTGGGTGTTTCAATCTTTGTGCATTTGGTTAAGTCAGGTATGCCATGGAGCAATGTGGTCATAGATTCTTTGGCTAATTCCAGATCTATGGATGGGAACAGGGCTGTGACAACACATAAGATCATGACTTTATCCTCATCTCTGATTGTTTGAAGTCTCTATAGTGGAAATTGATGGAAGTGCTGTATGACGTTCACAGCTTATTCTTCCATCAAACAATGACTAAGTATCAAGTCAAATCAAATATTTATTATGATCAAAGAGAAGGTATACAATTAAAAAGGATAAAAATAAATTACTGTAAAAATGATTATTGTAAAATCTAAACAAATATAAAACAAAAATCTAAACAGAATCTGAAAGGAGGGGTAGATGCTTTAGATGGATGTAAGGGAGCATAAAGTTTAGTATCTGGCAGACTAAGCCAGCTGGGTAACTTTGGGCTTATCACTATCTCTCAGCTCAAACCACCTCACAGGGCTGTTGCTATCAGCTGTTGCTATATATACTTTAGCAACCTAATCCACAGGACGTTTCCTAATGTTTGCAGAATGAAGACTCCTCCCAGGTCTTTGAAATAAGAGACCAGTTCAATCTTGTGGCCATCTCTCTTCCAGGAGTGCCCTCATTTTGGTTTTCCGATAGTTGAGTTCAAGGTGATCTTCCTTGCCATATTAAGAAATAAGCACTAAAAGACCACAACAAATCTTTTGGGATTGTTTTTAAGACTTCAGCTGCTTTAAATGCTTTTATGAAAAAATGTATAAGTTAAACTAATCAACTGCACTAAATTCTAATTTGTAAATATAAATCACTCTTGAACAGGTATTTAAAGCTCAATTAGTTCTGTTTCAAAAAAAACTTCATAGCCCCTGATTTTAAAGACTTTGACCTGACTTCATTCAGGTTGATAGATTTCTTGTGGCACAAAAGTCCTACTCAAGAGGTTATAGCTAGACTTATTTATTTTTTAAAATGTGAGTCATTTTCATTGCTGCTTTTATTTTAACAATAAAAATCAATTTACTAAGAATAAATGTAACAGAAAAATAAGCCTAGTTTACCCTGTAAAGAAATTGCATTTTCTATAATGAAATGTTTTCTATAAAGTGCGGTTCTCTTTTTTCTGTGTTCTTTCATTCTCCTTTTATCATTGAACCTTGTAAGCGTATCATGAAAGAGAGAGAGTACAATTCCCAGATTTATCAAGGATTTCATTTCATTTTAATTAATGCCAATTTCTACCTGTTTCCATTGGAGGCAAGGCTATTAACTCTTACTAGTTGTACTTAATGGGTTTTAAAGCATCTCTAATTGGATGCACATCAGTGAAACACAGCTAACTTACAAGAATATCGAAAGCAACATATGCCACAAATGCCATGGTTAAATTAGTCTTTTGGAATCAAAAGACTGTTAAGAAGAGCCCTGGTGGATCGGATGCAGAAGCCCTGCAGTCCAGCATTCTGTTCTCACAGTTGCCAACCACAATGTGAGCACAAAAATTCTTTACCACTTCCCAGCCATGAATCTTGAAAAAAACTATTTCTACTACTAGAGAAAAAATCTGGCCATCATGGGAAACTGAATAGTTTGAATCTGAAATTTACCAAGATGGGTCCTCGTCTACTGGGTAGCAGACGGAGATTCTGATTCATATCTGCAGTGCACTTTCAGTGCACAGGGTTTGAAGCATACATAGTTCTATATTGTCAGTGGAATAATATTTTTAATTGTAGTTTAGCAGGAACTTAAAATAAATATTAACTTTCCAGTATTAACTTTCACACGTTTAATGTTTCAGTTTTCAGTGCATTTTTTTTGTTTTATTTTAATGATCATCTTTACAATTGGGTAGTATGCACCATTTCTAAATTTTCAAAAAATGGATTGTTTTCTTTTAGTGGTGTAATTTAAGCTAATTTTAAAATCTTAAATAAATGTAGGTTAAAAGAATAATCTTTTCAATACTAGATTTTTTTTAAAATTAATCAATGAAGCCTAAACCATATATGAATAATATCACTCGAATTCCTTCCTTCATGAAAGATTGTAATAAGCTGGCATATAAAACTTAAAATCTATGCCATCTTTATCCTCAGCCACATATAGTTCTTGCATTCATTCTGGCTTGTGGTCTACTTTTTCAGTGTTGGAGTCAGTTCATCTCCTCATCTGGTTGAAGATAATATTGCATCCACTAACAATGGAATTAAAGTATGGAAGTTGCATTCAGGATACTGCTCAGAGATGTTCACAAAACATCTGAAGCTTTGGAAGCATGTATGGAACATGGATCTTAATCAGAGCACATATAAAACATGGATCTTTATTTTGAGATAGAAAGAATTTCATGCTATCCTAGAGAAAACCTTGATAACATTTCTAATACTTTCAATTAAGATGCATTCCTCTTGTTATGCCAAGTGTCCATTTGACACCAAATGGGAGTGGTTTTTAGAGAGATAAACAACAGGATACACAGGACCTTTCCAGGGAATTCTGCTCCTCTATCTTGTAAAGAGTATTTGCTGTGTTAAACTGCCAAATTGCTTTTACCTTTTTAATAGATAAAATAACTTCTGGAATGATAAATGTATTTGATAGGGGAAACGAAGTAGGAACATTCATATATACATTTTATTCATATTTCAAGCAATTGAAATTGTAGATATTCAGTTTGATGACATCAGTATTGTCCTCAATAAAAATATTTAATTGGTATGTGAAAGAAAATGTAACTTCAATTAGATTTATTTATTGATTTGATTTCTATAGTCATCTTTTCAACAAGTGATTCTGCATCGGTCATGTAAGAGCAGGAGTGAAATGTTATGTTATGCACATAATTTTATAATCTAAGGTGCAAATAAGAAAAGGAAAATGTGCAGAGTATGGCTGTCGAAATTCTTTCCAATTTCTTTATTAGCAGTGGCCGAAGGAAGGATATGTGTTGCCTTTTGTAATGTATTGCACTTGGATACATGTGTTTGCCTGTAATGTATTGCATTTGTATGTGTATATCCACCTGTGTTGTATTTGTATGTGTGTTTCTGTTTTGTTCACATGCTGCATCTCCCTGTGTTTATCTGCTTGTGCACATTTTCTCACCAAGATCTAATTAGGATAGGTCTGTTTCCACATGTACTGTGAAGGTCTTTGGATTTTTTTTTCTGCTATTGCTACATATTGCTTTTTCATGGCTTTTGTGTGTGTGTGTGTGTGCGTGCGCTGGAAAGCACAGGAGAGGCTGCACATGGAAACTTTACAAAGCATGGCTTCTGGAATTAATCTTTCTAATCTCTTAAAAGCACCTCCCTCATCAGTCATAGGATGAGGAGCAGAGGAGACTTAAGAATGGCGCAGGTCAGCCACATTCTCAGCCTCTACTCCAGGGTCTCTCCCATAGAGACACATTGCAGGGTTTTTTTCTGGATTTATTTTTCTCTGCAGCCCCCAGCTGAGGGTCCATTTCAAACAGCATCCACTGCCATATCAGATATGACTTTATTCTTTATTCTCCAATGAGCAGATAGATCAATTGAGAGAGCACCAGACTTCTGAATGACTTTACATAACTGTTGAGCTGGATAAAATAGTAAAGGTCTGATTTGGAAGTAAGATAAAGTATGGGGAGAAAAGGCCCTGTTCTGTATCAGGCAGATGAAAAAAGGGAATGTTCTGCTTCTTCACAGAGAAGTTGCTGAAATGAAGGATTATAAGGGATATTTCTCAAGATCCAGCCATGTCTGTGATGTTTCTTCTAGTCTGTCTGGACTCTGGAAAAGGAATAATCTCTTTGGCATATGTAAGGATGGTGCCAAAGGAAAGCCAAGGGCTGCGCTAATGATTTAGGTAGGTACTAAAAACTATTGCATAAATCCTTGGTTATATATATTCATACTGTACTCATTTAAAAGATTTGCACATCTGAATCCTAATGCGACTCATGGGAAACCTGAGCCACTGAATAAGAAGATTCTTACAAAAATGATTGTAGGATCATATCCTAAAATTGTAGCAGTTCAAACCTAATCATAAAAAATGGGAAGGTATCAGTAGGCCTTCCTTGTAAAAAGTAGGCAGAGAATTGCAATCTAAGAACTAGTTTGCCAGTTTCTTGAGCTAAGAATTGAAACAACATAAATGATTGCAATTTTAATTTACAGATTATTTTAGTACTGTATTTTGAAGGAGCAGACTGAACAAGGTAGGAACAGAAATTATCTCCTTGCTGTAGTCCAGCATGTCACTTTGAAATAGTCTTGCAAAGAGGCCCAAGTAGGTTTTGTATCATTTTCAGGAAAAGTAAATTGGACCAACATCAGATGTTACTTGACCATACCTTGCCATTAATAGCAATAGCAATAGCACTGTATTTATATACCGCCTATCAGGGCTTGCAACCCTCTCTAAGTGGTTTACAAT
>JANHJO010006993.1:88273-105540 GCA_032468235.1 Pseudoxyrhopus heterurus | reverse complement strand
AAAATGAGAACCCAGATTGTTGGGGGCAAAATGCTGACATTGTAAACCACTTAGAGAGGGTTGCAAGCCCTGATAGGTCGTATATAAATACAGTGCTATTGCTATTGCTATTACTTATATACAAATTTTTAACTGCTCCAAATTCAAATTAGACTTGTTTTATGAAAGCCTGTGGTAGTTTTATAAATGGGTCCACTACAAAAACTGTTCATAATGAAAAGATACTTTTTTCATTAAAATTTCAGTGACAATTGTTTTTAGTTAAGTTCTGTATTGTGTGAAGATGTATCTCATTTCATTACATAGAGCCTAAAATTTCTGAAGAAGTTTAATATATTTGAGTGCCCATTTACAAGTTGTTCATATTATTCATGAATAGTATCTTATTGAAGTGGACTTCCAAGAAAGTAATACTTAATAAATATATAAAAAGAGATAATCTTATTGAAGTGTATCATATTACTTTCAGCATGTCTCCATGAGTGGCTTACAAAAGCTGACAATTTGACAGACTCTTAACTTTTAAATCAAAATGATAACAACATATAAATCACATCATAGAACTCTCATCCTCCCTCCCTTCCTCTCACATACACACACAAACACACACAAACATTTGGCTGAATGAGAGAGTAAATGTATCAAGAAAGCGTGGAGATTGTAGGATATGATCACACTATCAGTTATTGGAGTTGTTTATTTCACCATCAGTAGTTTAGTATGCTGATAAGTAAACCCAGATAAAGGTTTGCTATCATAAATAAATTTACACGTGCAGATCATGTTTATTCAACCTATGCCATTAATATATACAATGTTCATTTATTGTTTGAACACTGCTATCTGAAATAGGCAAGATTATTATTTTTTCCCTTTTGCTGTGGTTGTCATTAGAAATGCTCTGTGTGGAAGCATTTACTTTTAGCTAATAGCAACTTTCAAAGGGCTTAGGGATAAAGGCCAACAGATCAATCACAGATAGGCTGGCACCTACCCTATTCTGCTTTGCAATATAGTGAATACGTATTCATGTTATTTCTGTAAGAGTTTGAATAATCATCTGAGTTACTGCGGATCTAAGCTATTGCACTTATTGGTAACAGTTTTTAGAAATTTGCTCATAAACTCATGAAAAATATTGAAAAAATTAGTCCTATGCAGAAAATATTTTCCTTCAGTTTTTATACTGGTTCATTCAATAGAGTGAAATATAATTTCCTTTTGAAGAATAACAGCAACGGAGTTTTAGTGAAATGCTGAGGGGGGGGGGGGGAGAGAGGGAGAGTGCTTACCCATGTGTCAGGTCTTAAGCCCAAGACAGCACAGTGAAATCCAATCAAGTCCAGTTCTTTATTGCTTACAACTAATAGACAAAATCTTACAAGACTAAAACTATAACCTTTTAATCTAACAGATACACTCTGGGAGATTTTAGAGTGCAGCTATCTGAACCTTTTCCTCCCTCCTCACCCAGTTTAGAACTGCACAGTCTCTTGTCTTAGTCTAGTCTCTGAAATGTGCTGCCTCCTCCCTAGGATGCCACTGCTGACATCCCACCACTATCAAGTCCTTCTTCAGCTATACATTCCAATACACCATGTCTCTTTCACCCTGAAAAGTACTTCCCTAGCATTACATAGTTTCTGTGCAAGTCTTGGACAAGCTGCATTTTCTTTAAGGAAATGAAGTACCCCTTCACTCTGCAGCTTCAGATTCAAAGCACAGCACATCTCTAGTCCCTAGGTATTGTAAAATAACTCCCATAATTCCTGATCATTGGTTATGCTAATTGAAGTTGATGTAAATTCTAGTCCAAAAATATCCAGAAATCAAAGATGGAGAATAGGCATTTTATTAAATGTTTGGAGGAAAGAACTAAACTGTCAACCCTGAAGTTGGCCAAACTGTGGCCTTTTTTTTTTTTTTTTGTAATTTTTCTCTAGGGAGGTTTTTCTTCTCACTGCTTCAGGGCTGACACCGCCTGAAGTGAAGGGGCCAGGGAAGGGGGTGTAGAGATAGCTGGGGTGCTGTAGCCAAAATAAAATTCTTTCCCCGGGGAATCAAGGACATTGGTGCAGGTGTTCAAAAGGTGGAGACTGAGGTCACCTAACATGCTGATTGGACCATATAATTGGTGACTCTGGGGGGAAGTGACAAAGTTTTACTTTTAATTGAATGTAAAACTGGTGGAAACTTAGAGCCGGTTTTTCACCAAGAAATGCCAATTTGATATGTTCCAATAAAATGTTCTTTGAGGAATATGCCTGCCTCGGAGTTCTTATTGAATGGGACATATTACTTGGAACCTTGACATAAATTTTATTTGGTCATAGTTATTGATGTTTTCATTAATGATGATCATTGTTCCAAATGCCTGTATATCTTCCAACCCCTGTCACAAGTCTTCCCTAGTGGGCTTCAGCTACTATCTTGACCTCAGTTACTTGTGTGGAAGCTTCCTTAAATTAATTGAAAGTTACTTCAAAACAAGATAAATATGACAGTACAACATCCAACATCCATTGATAACCATTTGCCTGCTAATTTCTTTTTTAAATTAACATTTATGACTATCAGTTTTATCCAGGCAAGGAAAAATATAAAAAGGAAAGAACCAAATAGACCATTGATAAATGACCATCATCTAGGAATAAAGCTTAAAATACACAAAGAAATTAATCCATTTAAATTAACATCAAAGCAGATAGGGTAGGTGGCAGATGCTTGCCTTTTATATAATTTGTGCTGTGAAGAAAATTAAAATCCTAGCCATAACAATTAACTGAATGCTCTACTAAATCCAGTTGTCTGTACAGCTTTGCTATAAATGAATCCAATTTGCATCACATATAAGTGTTGAGCGTTCTTCTCTTTATTTTTTCCCATTCTTTCTACATGATAAATTATGAGTGGCATTCCTTTCCTTTTCAAGGTAAGATATAACTTTGGACAGTGAGAATTATTGTTTGAAGATTTGTTTTACTCTTGTATCATTATCACTTTATTCCCCACAAGACCTGTTGTGATGCCTCATTGAGGAAGGCCAGTGCTCCTGGGAAGGATGAAAAAGTACACCAAGAAGGTATTTCACAAGTTTATACTGTATTCACAGCAAGACCAACTACAGCATGTAGATTATCCCAGCAAGCACTGGGGCAGAGTAAGCAGGTATCTGCAGTATATTGAGCAGCATCACTTCAAGAGGATGCTATAGATGTATGATTACCTTGGTAGAAAATGGCATATTATGTGCGGGAGAAGGCAATAGCAAACTACTCCTGTATTTTAGCAACATACCCAGAAAGCATAAAATGATTGATGATAAAATTCTGGATGAAAGGCCCTCAGGTCAGATTTAATTCAACATGCCGCTGAGGAAGAGCTGAAGATCTTTTTTGTTTGTTTGTTCATTTTGATGTGTTTTATGATGTGGCCTATGTTGTGATGTTTATGATGTGACTAGATTAAAGCCTTTGGGATATGTAGCTGCTGAGGTAGCTATATAGAAAAAGAAAATCCAAAGCTGCAAACCCAATTACAGTGGAAACATGGAATATAAGAAGCAGGATGTCCCTGTATGAGGGAGATAGGCCATTGTAAAATTTGATAAATAAATAAAAATATAAATCAATGTGACAGAGCTCAATACAGTGAAAAATGAAATCACACAGCTATAGACTGACATTGTAGGCATCAATAGATTGAGATGAACTGGAGTTGGACATTTTCCATTCAAAGAATGCACAATTTACTAGTCTGGACATGAGAACAAAGAAGAAATAGTGTTGCTTTTATAATTAGGAAGGAGTACAGCAAGAACAATACTTGCTACAATGAAATCAATAACCAATAATATCAATAAAATTTCATGAACAACTCTTTAATATGAACATTATTGAAGTTTCAAGAATACTCCAATAATTGATGCAGAAGAGGAGGTAAATGAGTTTTAGGACCAAGCTCAACCTGAAATTGACAATCCATACAAAGAAGATGTACTGCTTGCAAATAGAGACTGGAATGCCAAAGCTGGAAATTTTAAAGAGGAAAATGTAGTTGGATTGTATGGTTAAGGAAATCAAAGGAAGAGAGAGAGAGAGAGAGAGAGAGAGAGAGAGAGAGAGAGAGAGAGAGAGAGAGAGAGAGAGAGGGAGAGGGAGGGAGAGAGGGAACGATATATTGGAATAAACAGGAATAAACTTGATTTTAGAAAGTTACAAATGGACTACATTTTTGGAATTAATTATAAAGTCTAATTTTTATAGGGGGAAATGAATATATATATAGAAGCTACACTAGACATACAAGAGAAACCAGTTAATGTCTTAATATTTAAAGGGGATATACAAAAAACCCAAGAAAGTGATCTGGATAATTTTTCTATAATGGGTTTACAAAAGTGGCTTGTTAAAGGATTTTTTGAAAAGCTATAAAAAAAACAAAATGAAAAGAAACCAAGTTCTAGGACATTATTTGAAGATGCTAAAGACTGATGAAAGGAAGGGACATAAGCTTGGTTTATATGATCAAGATTAAAATAGATATGTTGTTATCTGGTAACCCTTAATGTACTTTTGCTGATCACAACTGAAACAAAGAGGCTTTAAGGATTTGGTTATGGATAAGAGATATAATATGAGAAGGAGGGATTATTCCTTGTATTTTAGGAGAAGGTGATAAGTTACTAAGATTTTTATACTTGTGATGAAGGAGGAATCATTTCTGTATTAGGTTTTATTGTTGTAAAAGATACAGCTAAGTAACACTATTGTCAATGCATGCTGTTTGATAAAATCAAAGAACACGGAAAAGAAGTCAGCATGTGCTTCATTATAACAAGCCCATCAG
This sequence comes from Pseudoxyrhopus heterurus, assembly GCA_032468235.1. NCBI lineage: Eukaryota > Metazoa > Chordata > Lepidosauria > Squamata > Pseudoxyrhopus > Pseudoxyrhopus heterurus. The sequence goes on along the minus strand of JANHJO010006993.1, from coordinate 100,692 downwards.
TTGTGTTGATCATATCAAGCTGTGGAATGTGTTTAGAAAAATTGAGATCCATTTCATTGTCCTCATGCAGAATCTATATAGGAAGTCACATTATGTACAGAACCTATGAAACAGACTGGGTCCAGATTTGTAAAGACATGAGACAAGACTATATATTTTCTTCTTATTTATTTAGCCTACATGCCAAATATATATTAAGTGAAGTTGGTTTTAAAGAAATGGAATAAGAAATATCAAGCCCACATTATGCTGGTAACACAACTTTGATAGCTGAAAACGCAAAGGATCTCAGTAAAAAAAAGAGACAAGAACAACAACTTGGCTTAAAATTGATAATAAAATATAGAACTGATAGATAACTTCTGTCTTTTAGGATCAACAGTAAGGGAACAGACAGTCAAGACATATATCTCAAATTACTATATTTTTCGGAGTATAAGACATACTTTTCACCCCTAAAAGAGGATGAAAATTAGGGTGTGTCTTATACTTCAAATGTAGCCCTGCCCACCGGCCATTTTCACCCACCTGTTCCAGGATGCAGATCACATTGCTGCTTCTGCCTGTTCCTCATGTTTTCAGCAAGGCTGCAGGGATTGGCTGTCTCTGCACAACAGCTGATTGGGGGTATTGACAATCAGCTGCCTAAACTGAAACTGGCTGGCTTCAGCAGGGGAAAAAAATCCGAGGCAGATTTGTTTTCCCCTTTCTCTCTGCTCTGAAGCCAGTTTCAGCACAGACTGATTCAGAGCAGCCCCAATCAGCTGTTGTAAGCTTTGGGGAGGAAAACAAGGGGGGGGGGAAACCTGCCTTTGCCTTCCAGATTTTCCCCCCCTTTGTCTCCTGTTTTGAATTCTGTTTCGGTTTCAGCCTGATTCAATGAGACAAATTGTTGGGAGGCAGATTTTTTTTTCCTCCCCAAAAGCTGGGTGTGTCTTATACTTCAGAGCATCTTATACTCTGAAAAATATGGTAGTAATTAAAAGAGTAGCCATGAAAGTCTTGGAAAAGATATTAAGATAATGTGATGTATCCATCCCTACAAAAGTCACAAATCTGTTGATAATATTCTTTTGTGATACCCCATGGAAGCAAAAGTAAACTAGACTTTGAATTGAACTTTGAAAAGCCAGATAGAAGGACAATTGATGCTTCTAAACTTTGTTGTTGGGATTCCTGAGATTCCTGAGAAACCATGGTCAACCAATGAAATAAACAAATGGTGATCAAACAAAGAAGCTGTGAGTTCTCAATTGAGGTAGAAGGACCAGTCTCAAACAATCTATTTTGGACAAATTATGTGAAGACTTTGGTTTCTGGATCAGGCTCTGATACAAAGAAGAGTGGAAGAAAGAAAAGTAACAGCAGGGTTGATAGACTCAGTTACACTGATGATGGGTGCCCAATTGAAAGACCTGAAGGATCAGATCAGAGGCAGATCATCATGGAGAAATTTTATCTGCATGCTCATTAAGAGCCAACACCACCTTGATGGTATGTAATCAATAACTTTATTAGCTTTAGGGAGGAAGTGTTACCATATATAATTGTATCTAAAACCTTAGCAACATCCTTTGCAGAATATATTGAGTTGCAGGATTTATATTTAAGATCAAAATTCTTTTTTATTCAGATTCTTTTTCATTCTGTTCCTTAGTAATCTGCCTTGATAATATGTAAACCATTAGGAGAGGTCTTGAAGATATTACAGAGTATAACAAGTAGACCTTTATTATAGTCTCCAATCATGAAATAAAGGTTAGCATGATTGGAAAACTTTTGAAAGCTTGTTAAGGTAGTTCAATTCCCACCCCACACTTGAAACTCTGTATCCTATCTTTCCTGTTAATATTGGCTATTTTTATTCATAATAAATTAAATTCCACTAATTCAAAATTATTTCTCATTCAGTTTGTTGATCTATTATCATCAATAAAACCTTCCATTCTGAAGCTAACAGGATTTTGGAAAGCAGCTTTCATTGGGATATTTAGAGATTCTGTGAAAATCACTTCTTCCAAACTTAAATGCCCTTATATAGTTTGCAGTAAAAAATTACATTCTTAAACACTTTAAGGTCACATGTAAGGCTTATGTCCAAATGCAATGTTATAAAGTTAATAGTTTTCAGGTATTTTGTGAATGATCAAATACCTCCTTCACCCCTCTTTTAATAATTGACTTGTACCTAGAGAAATGGAGCATTGAGAAGGTTGTGATTTGGTGATAACATTAATTTTTATAATACCATTAAACCTGACAGCGTATGCATATTTAAGGAGTATTAGGCATTGGCTATAAACATATTAAAGGTTTATGGTAGTGGCTAAGAGACAAGAGTGTAATACAATTCCATGAGCACACATTTTCTTTAAAGCTACTGCAATTATTGAAAACATATCTGATACGTTTTTGTGCCAATAGCTAAAGAAAAATCCTGAATAATTATTATATTCCTGTGTACTTTGTTTTACTTATGAAAGCAGGACTGAACTCTGATATAGCACTTACCAAATTATATCTCGCCAAAACTCAAAATCATATACCTAAGTGCATATACCTAAAAAAAGAGAGAAATTGTTATGAACAAATGTGGAATTGCAAAAATTAAAGAAACACATATATATTAGTGGCAAATCAGATTACTTTATGAGTATCCCTGCAGATGCTCTCAAACTTCCAAATATTTTCCAAGTCTATAATGTTTCTTATGGATCGAAATTAGAATTTGATGGACAATACTACTGCTAAGAACCCTTCATTTCTATTTCATGATGGACAGCTACATTGAACATTTCAATACATTACAGACACCCTCAGCAGATTTGGCAAAAAAAAACATATCACTCCACCAAAAAAAAAAATTGCTGCATTTAATAACAGTGGTACAGATAAAATCATGATCATCTAAAACTTAAATGAAAATGGCATATTGTAACAAGTTACATTGGGTGTTGCAAATTACTTTGGTTTATGTTTGATGGCATAAGAGGAAAAGCTAATAGGAACTTGCATGTGACACTGTAAATGTTAAATATAGAGTTAATTCGTCTGGTAATTAACCCTGGAATATTATGCTTTGGGTGTTCTAAGGAAAACTAGCACAGCATAAGAAAAGGCAGGCAGAGGCATGGAATATAAAAAAATTAGGTGAATAGCAATCAAGATACAGTTGACCGGTTTGCATTGCCACTTAAAATCTTTTCCCTCTGCTGTTATATCCAGTAAAGGCTGAAAGAGCAGGCTGCTAAATTCGACAGCACAGTCATTATCATCTGTTCATTTTATTTCTATTGCCAATTATCCTTAATTATTGGAAACTTTTTTTCAGTATATAATGGTTGCTGAAATGTTAGTATGCTCATTAAATTGAAGCAGTAGTTCAAGAAATAGATTTTGATAAGTTTAGTTATGTTATTGCTTCCTATTCATAATGTTCAATCCTCTGTTAATTCTAAATTGACCCTCACATGATATTTACAGAGAAAGACATTTTTTTCCTGTCTCTCCTCCAAATTTCTCCAATGCAAAAAGAAGCATAAAGCAAATAATTCCGCAGATCATGATACGATTAGCCATACACATTTGATCAGATGTATCTAGTGTTGCAGTTTAGCAACAAAGTAAAAATCCAGCTGGATTCAGAGGTCTCTGGATAAATATTCACGGCCAGCAAGTGACTATCAAGAAAGCAGACTAATAGGAGCAGAGGCAAATACACATCACATCAATAACAATGAGGTCATGTTACAGATCTCATTTTATTTTTCCTATTTTAGATATTTCAGAAAGAAGAAGGTGCTTCTCAAATAAAAGCACTACATTAGTGAAATAAAAAGAAAAAAGAAATCAAACCCAACTCTAGACCTTCCAAGTCAGATTTCTGATTTCTGATAGATGAATACATTCACTTCCTAGTTGGATGGAGGGGTGTCTAAGTTTAGTTGTTACGCTTGAACATTTTTAAAGTTTGTATTAAGACATGTATGTTTTTTTAATACACTAAATAAGTTGCAGTTTTACCATTAGCTATTTTTGCAAATCAATTTCCCATCATGTAGTGCATTCATTTGAACTAGGAATATTCTGGTTATGTATAATTTGGAAGAGTGCAAATTTTTGAACAACATTAGTCTCAAAGGGGGAAGTTTCAACACTTCTTACTGAAATATGAACAAAATCCCTACCTATCTGTCTTCATTGCTCTTCATTGTGTGGATGAGATGATAGCTGTTGGACTATTGTACTTCTCTCACTGTCACCCAGAGAAAAAGAAAGCTAGTAAAGGGGGGACTTAATGGGCAATTTCTCCAAATTTCTCCCTTCTCTAAATGAGCAGATAGCAATAGATGCAAGAAAACCAGATTTTTCCCTCCATATGATGGATGGAAGAGGTTGCTACAAAAGGCAAAGTTGATATGGAGCAAGGACACTACTCTGAACATCTTGCTAAATCTTGCTCTGACCTAGAGACAGCTTTGAAAGCAACCAGAATAAAAAAGTTAGCATTATCTCCTCTTTTTCACTAAAGTTTGGCCAGCTGCCTATCTGGGAAAACTCTTAATTTGAGGCTGGAGCAGGCAAGAGCATTGGTGATGTATTTAACTACTTTTGATTTATTGAACTGTAACTATGTACAATTACAATTATTATTATTATTATTTTCTTCTCCCTTGGAAGGGAAAAAAGGTTAATCTTTCCAATTGTTTTTTACTTTAGACTAATAGTCTGCTAGCAAGTCCAATTTTACCCTTAATTTTGCAGGCACCACATCCAGTTATATTTGAGTGAGGTTAAAATTAACAGCTGAACTTCTGAATAACTAGCAATTGGACCAAAGTGCCTCGCTATTTATATTTGTCCATCACTAATCATTGCCTTCAGTAACAACTCTGGATTAGAAACCTGCTATCCTATTTTGCCATGACACACAAAGTAAAGTCAAATTCAGCTTGCTTTTTAACTGCTACTTTGGCTCTGGAGAAGTGACAGTAATAACAACTTATTTTTGTCAGTAAAATAAGCAGAAATAATTATGCTGGCATTTGAGGTAAATTTTTATGTTAGTCCATAAGATTTTAGCCATCCTTCTGTCATTAAAGTCAATAAAAGTTGAACTGCTAAAACCATGTTGAAGCCTTTTTTGACAATTGATACTACAAAAAAAAAAGATATGTGAAGTAATAACATGCCTTTCTCCCCTTTTTTTCTAAATGAAATGAAATGCCTATGAAATGAGCCAGACTGACAGCTCTTGAAGGAGAAGTTATCTGTTGTATTTATTCTACAGTACATAAGTCAGGCAGCACTACTGAGCTTTTTCTATGTGTTGTCGGTAGTATCTGACTTTTCCTATTACAGTATTCCATTTTCAAGTTCTCAAAAGAGTGAAAGCACTGGTTCCATTCCCTCTGACATGTTCTCTCACTCTCCTGTTGAGGCGAACCACTATGAGGACTGAAACGTGAAATTGCTTCTGTCAATGACAATTTTCACTGCAATTCAGAATTAGAATTTTTTTACTTCAAATCATTCATCTCTTGGTATTGTGCACTGATTCAAGGCTGAAAATAATAGTTCAGGGTGTGAAAGGGTCCCTAACTGTGACTCTTTACACAAAAAAGCATTTTTCCTGGGATTATATGGGACCTACGGAGGAGAACCCTTCTCACAAAAAAATGATTCTGTATGCAAAAGATATCAGTCCAAAATACAGAAATAAAAGCAAAAGGTAACAAAAATCAGACAAATGGTACATTGGTATCCCTCCCTGCTGCAAAATATCTTTTTTTTGCATTTAAATCCAAAATATTGCATAACCCTAGGTCTAGAAAAAGGCCATTTTGTATGTTCTTGAAGACTACGTATGTTACACTGGTACTAGGCATAAAACATCTACCTTGACACTGCCTAGAATGTCCATGTGATTTGCATAACAAAATACTTAAAATCAATTCTCAGGACTCTGTGATTGATTTCCTCTTCCCCCCCCAGTCCTTGACTAGAATTTAGGGGGGGGGATTTACCTCTCACTTTGGTATTAAGCTGCCAAGAAGTAGCTACATGGAGACCACTTGGTAGTAGTATCCAAATTCTCAAATACATTTCCCAGAGACTTTTTCTCTGGTACCACAGCCTCAGAACCTTTTTCAACTGCAGTTATAGATTTTATGATTCATTCAGATCATTGGAAGTAATTTGGACTTGGTTACAGTTTTTTCTCTTTACTTTGGGGTTTTGTAGTTAAATCCTGTTGATTAATCCTTATTATTTGCTATAAATGGATTCAAAGTACTATGTTTTATAGAGGCATAGAAATTAAACAAATGTCTTGAGGCTCAGAGGAAATGGAGTGGCATTTTAAAAGGATAATACATATCTTTTTATCATTCATTTATCAATTTCATTCAATACTGGCATGTGAATGTAGAGAACCTCTTAGAAAGACTATGTGGACAATAGATTTCAATACATTCTTCTCACATGAACTTTACAGAAAAGCATAGAATAAAGGAAAATTGCTTTTACTTCCAAAGGACCTAAACAATTATTAATAATCCTTATCTTCTCCTCTATATACTACTTCCTACTTGGAAGGCTGCAAGGTTTTTTATTATTATTTTTTACATCTTAGGTAACAAGCAAACGATTTATGTGATACGAAAAGAAACTAGAGTATATGTAACTTAAATAACTAAGGAGTAATGTGGCAGTACATGTGTGAAATATTAAAAACTAAATTAAGAATTGATCCTCAAATGATCAGGAGGAACAAAACTAGATTAAGATAATGTCTTTGTTTTAGAAGACCAAGAAGAAAATAGCTCAACAACTAGAATCTCCTGATGAATATGTAAAGCTTCATTTTGACATGCAGCTCCATACCTATATATCCTCATTTTTCTTTAAAAGGAGTTATTTCTTTTTATTTGAAAGTTATGAATGTAAAATAGCAACCAACTTCTTGGATTTCTTTTTCTAAAGAAATGTTAATATTCGGTTCATGGTGATGCAATTTGAGATCTGTTGATTAGAAATGGATAATCTGTAGCTCGCTGGATGTTTCTGAATGATAACTTCTAGCACTTTCCACCGTTCCCAAGATTGGCTAAAGGTAGAAGTCACCAGTTATCTTCTCTTGCATTGTATTCTCACTTTTCTAGCTCTGGCACACATTTTATTGTATTTGTACATAAACTAAAAGCAACAATAATTGTGCAGGCCTTTCTACTTTATAGAATCCACATACTTCCTCCTAGTGATCATATTTTATGAAGATCATATTTTCTGGAAAGAACCAATACCTATTTCAATATTCTTTATTTGCTACAGGCTTCCCCCATCTCTCATGAAACATGCCAGACTAGGAAATTGTGGTTGGCTTGGTACAAGTTAAGTAATGACTGAATAAAACAGATATGGGAAAAATAAGACCAATCAGTGTGCTGAAAAGGCTGTAAAAGATTTTTATACTTAAAACCAGAATAGATAATTTTCAAAAGCCATTTGTACATGTCTCTGATTTAAAATTCTGTGTAAGTCGTCCCCCCTATATCTAATTTTAGATATTCAAATGCTACTTATTCAATAAATTGGGCAAATCTACCATCATTGACATATCAGATTCTCTTTCTATGGAAAATCCACTTCTGTAATTAACCATTAGGCCTCTATATCATATGCCATTTAACATATTTGGAGTTAGACAACAGTTTGGTGTCTAGTCAGTGTGGTCAGAATTAATGACTAACAAATTCAGAGTAGATTCAAAGATCCAATGAGCAATTCTAGGAGATTTAGGAAGTTGGGATGTGAATATTTCTTTCATAGCAATCCTTCACAATATGAAAAAAGAAAAACTAGGAGAGCTCATCCAGAAAATTCTAACTCAGATCAATAAAGACGATGGAGTTTATTAAATAAATCATAATCCCTTGCAGGCATTAAATTACACATTTATGAAGGAGTGGAAAATTGTTTATATCATATGAAATTTTATTCACGATATACATAAATAATTTTGTTTATCTATACTTTCAAATGCAATGTTGTTTTCTAAAGCTGATAGGAAATGATTGCAAATGAGAGCTTAAATTCTAATGCAACAAATGTTTCACCAGATGGCTTCATTTGCAGCCATTTTTACTTTTTTTAAAATTCTAGAAAGAAATTCTTACTTGTAAATATAGGATTCTTTAGATAATTATCACTTAATATTTTACTTCTCAGGTAATGAACAATCTGGCTTGCACATATTTACCCATTTCCTTCTCATGTGTGTGTTTGTATACATTTACTTAGTAATTTTCTTATGATCTGTGCTTTTCTCTCTAAGTTCCTCTGGCTTAGTTTAATTGGAATGAGTATTTCCTATTTAGATTTTGTTCAGGAAATACAGTTTCTGTAGTTAAACCTACAATTTCATATAGCAACAATAGGTATTGTCTCCATCTGTTAAACAGAAGAGAAATGAAATTTGCAAATTACTATTTTCGTTAAAGGCTAGCTATTTTTAGTAAATAATATATGCAAATTTAATAATGCTTTGAGAAACAGTTATATCCCTATGTTAATTTATTTTCTTGGAAAGAAATATTTAACTATTAAAAGACTAATAAATTTATTGTCACATAAGCTTTTGAAGATTTCAGTTCTCTTCCTCATATATATTAATTTCTTCTAAAGCTTTTTTAAATGTAACAATAAATTGTTTGTGGTCCATATTTTACAGTGAGAAGAAAATTAAATCTTCACACCTTGCACTAGGGGTGTCAAACTCACATTGTCACAGCAGCATCACATGACATATCGGAACTTTTTTCCCCTTCGCTAAACCAGGCGTAGGTATGGCCGCATGTGACACATCCAGCCCATAGGCTGGGAGTTTGACAGCCCTGCCTAAGACCATGGGAAAGCTTGTGTGGAATTTTGTATTTCTTCACGTATTGTTAAAATATGATGATTTAATCTGGATTGATTTATTTGTTTGATGACACAGTAGATGTTTTTAATCCATTATATTCTCAGAAGGTATCTCTAACACCAAAGGTCAGTGTTTTATTATTCTGATTATTCTGCTATTTTTCCCTATATTTTTATTTCCACAGAATGTCATACAACTGCCACACAGTTTTGATCTTTGTAGGTATGTATACAACACAGCATGTGAATATCTTTTCCATCATTGGATTCTGTCACAAGAACTGGTTGCAATGTATTTCTTCACTGCTGGCTTCTTTATTGCTGATGTTGATCTTTAAAAGCTAAAGCATACATTAAATCAATCAGAATTTGAAACATTGTGCTACGGTAGGTACGGTTATTAGTACTGTAACACTTCGGATTCTAGAATCTGTTCCTGAGAGACATGTCCAATGATCTTTGAGATATATACAGTATTTTTTTTCCTTTATTTTCTATCCACTGGGCATGTAATCATTGTTCCACCACAACTTGGCATTAGCAATAGAATTAGAAACAGTGATTAATAAGCTTCATTTTCTTTGTCCCTCTTATCCTATTTTCATTCCTGGCTCAGTAAGGAGAGTTATGTAAGAAAATAAACGTAAGATTCAGAGATCTCATCGTCCCCCAATCATGAGAGCAAGTGAGAGAAATTCAAATGAGCTAATGGGTTGGACTTAACAATTACTTATTCCAGCAAAAATGGAGTCAGGTGGTGCTAGATTTCCAGGCCAACATTTGCAAAATATATATGATTAGGCTTTCCTTTACTCCTTCCTTCCTATTTCGTCCACTGAGTACTATATTTTTTGTCTGTCTTTCATCAGACAGCCCATTCCTCAATATCCCCTGAATAAAGTTGTTATTAAAATCCATCAACCCATTATCAGTGAATTAAAATAACAAGATATTTTTGATTCTTACTACTGGTAAAAAAAAAAAGCCACACCAGAAAGAGGGAGTTTCAGTCTAAAAGCATTTGAGATTCAAAATTTAGGATACACCAATGCTATTATTCAATTTAATGGCATGATTTTCCCAATCCAGTTATTATTTTGAATGATGTTCCTCCTATGGCTTCAAGTTTTACAATCATAGATGTGTTCTTTTTTCTTTTCAGTAATTTTCACCTCAACTTACAATGTCTGTTAGTTGTAACTTTTAATATTGAGTGTTCATTTAAACCAGAATCCTTCAAAGGTGCTACAAAGAGAGTCCCACATTGCACATGTCTGCACTCCATGCTGTTTTCATGTAAAATTATAATTTCACATTATAAGGGTAGTCCTTGACTTATGACCATAATTGATCCCAAAATTTATATTTGCAATGTGAGACAGTTGGTAAATGCTTTTTTGGCTGCCGCTGCACACTGCTGGCTCATATTTAGCTGGTTGTCCACTAAGACTCCAATATCCCTCTCACAGTTATTGCTACTAAGCTTGGTTTCACCCAGTTTATATGTGTACTTTTGTTTTGTTTTTCTTGTTTAAATGTAGACTTTACTTTTCTCTACATTGAATTTCTTGGATCTTGAGCCTATCTTCTAGGGTGTTAGCTATTTTGCTAGCTTAGTATCATCTGCAAATTTGGTAAGTTCTATTCCCTCATCTAAGTCATTTATGAAGATATTGAAGAGTACTGGGCCTAAGGCAGAATCTTGTGACACCCCACTGCTTACTTCACTCCATGTGGACTTAGACCCATTAAAGACTACTCATTGAGTACAGTTTGTCAGACAGTTGCAAATCCATCAGGTGGTGATGCTATCTATCCCACTTTTTTCTAGCTTACCAAGAAGTAGGTTGTGGTCACTTTGTTGAATGCCTTGCTGAAGTCTAAGTATATTATGTTCACAGTATTTCTCTGGTCTAGTAATTTAGTCATTATGTTGAAGAAAGAAATAATATTGGTTTGGCATGATTTGTTTTTAACAAACCTGTGCTGACTGCTAGTTATTACTTTACTTGTTTTTAGATTTTGGCAGATCTGTTTTTTTACTATCTTTTCCAGTATCTTCTCCTGTATTGATGTTAGGCTGATTGGTCTGTAGTTTCCTGGGTCTGTTTTTTTTCCTTTTTTTGCTTTCCTGTAAAAGCAAAGGCTTTTGCTGTAATGGTCATTAGTATGAAAAACAGTCATAAGTCATTTTTAATTCTTTTGTAATTTTGAACAGTCACTAAATGAACTGTTGTAACTCAAGGACTACTGTATTGACTAAGTGGTAAAGATGCTTCTGTTAAGGGTTCTATTTCCTTTTTCCTCCATTTAGCAGATAATGAACATAGAACTGATTTGTAAAAATAACAATTTTATTAATGTCAATTTCTGTATTTGGTCATTTGATTTCACAAAAATGGGTATTAGCTGTTTCTGAGTGAGCACAATTTTTTGTATTTACTATCTACTAGAAATTTAAAAAAAAAGAATTATTTTCTAAGCATGGCTGAATTTTGCTGTCCCTGAATTCCCAAATTTCCTTCATGGATTCAATTCTTACAGTTTCTTCTTCAAACAGATGCCTCATATACTTCGACTGCAGGCCACTCTATTTTTGTCAGCTGAAGAAGGCGCTGGCTTCCACTCCTCTCATTGGCCTCCTTGATTGTTCTTTACCTTTTTTTGTCACAAACACAACAATGTAGCTTTTGCTGTTCTTCTTGATGATCATCATCTTTATCCAATGACAAACTACAATTGCAAGGTTGATTCAGCTGCGGTCACATTTCTGTGCTGTCTTTAGCCGTTGAAGCTCCTGTTTATTTTAACTTTTATTTTAAATTAAAATTGAATTTTAAATTGACAAATTCACTGAGTTTATGGGCTGTGTTCTGACTCTATCTATTCCCCCTACAGGGTGGCCCTTCTGCCTCATTGCCTTGCCATTCACTTGATTTTCTAGTAGTTGAACATATCACAAATGCGGAGCCTTCTAACAATACTCCTGATGGGAAACATGTTTCTAGATATGCAATATGTGCCCCTTTTGAATGTGAGGAGTGTATTTGCCTCCTGCTGTCTCTCTTCAAATTGCCAAGTTACACAATGTGATTTGAGCTTGTCTTGTAGCCTCTGTTAATATTTATGCTAACAGCCGTTATTGTTTTAGCACTGTACATGACTATGGCCAATTTTAATGAGACCACGGGTTTCTCACATCTTCTTCTTCTCAGATTCAGAATGCTCAATTTGTTTCCACTTGATGCTATTCTTCTGCCCTCTGGTGTTGCAGTGACTAAAGTAAAAGGCCATTCTTGCTTGGCAATGAATGATGATTCTGTGCAAAACATGCTGTACTCCAATGTCTTGACATTTCTATACAGTCTCTTTTACCCAGAGGTGGGATTCAGCCTACACGCCCCGGTACGCCCGTACCGGTGGTAGAAATTGTGGCTGGCCCCGCCCCGCCCCTTTGCTGTCCATCGCAGGTAGGAATCTGAAATAACGCCGAGACT
>JANHJO010006993.1:66805-80537 GCA_032468235.1 Pseudoxyrhopus heterurus | reverse complement strand
ATCAACAACCAGCAGGGCATGCTGGCACAAGATACTTCCCTTAAAAAAAAAAAACCCGAGCAAAGCCGGGTAATTAGCTAGTATAAGTATAAAATAGCATCTATCTGAACAGTTTTTTAATGAATTGCATAGCCAGCAGTTAATTTTAGAATACAATAATAATAATAATAGAATACAATAAGCTCTATAATGGGACTCCAGCTCAGTTTCTTGTTGAGAGCACAGAATCATCTTTATATTATTATGTCTAATATTTTTAGTAGGCTAATTTTCTTGTTTTTATGATATTCCTATAAAATATTTTAAGTCCACCATTATTAGTCAATTCTTCTGTTGATAAGTATAAATTAACAATATTGTTATCTAACAGGTTAATAATTCAAATGCATTATTATTTTTCAACATTCATGTGTAATAATATTTCATTGAAGAAAAAAAGCTCCAACTGTATTTAATTAATTAAGTTAGGTCATCTTAAACCTCCTCACCTCACTAACAGCAAATATACAAGGGGTTTCATAATTCTTTGTATTTTTTACTCACAGAAATAAAGTGCCTTTAAATATTATGATTTGCAAGATATCCTCCTGACATCAATTAACATGAATAGCAATTGCGTATCTAGTGTTCGATATCCACAACAAGGTGCTAAAATTACTGAGAAGACTAAGCACTTTGGGGGGGAAAAGACAGATAAACTAATTTATTTAAAAAATAATAATTAAAATATACAAAACATTATTTCGTTGTGCTGGGAATAGCAGTTAAGCATCATTGGGATGGTCTTTTCCTCTTAAAGTAGCCTAATTATCAGATGAAAAAGACTTCAGGGAATAGTCTAGATTCTTCTTCTCAATCAGAGAGAAAACTTAGGATCCTAATGAGAAGAAATGGGCTGAAGGAGCACAACTAGTCTTTTCCATTCTGTGAAATTTTTTCTGCCTAAAAAGATTTCAAAACATCAGTAGCAATTAGGCAATTTTTAAAGTTAATTCATTACAGTATGCCTTTTCTTGAGTCATTCAGTATTAAATAAATTGGTTTTGGTGTGTGCATTTGTATGTGTTGATATGAAGTAACATAAAAAGATTAAAGATTAAAACTTGAATGTTGATGTGGTATATCTTACTTTTGAAAGCAGATGACCTGTGAAGCCAAAGCTATTGTATGTGCAAAATATGGCAAAACTGAACTTTGTCTTTGTGCCATGCAACAATCATAAGCTTCACAATGATAAGTGTGGCAAGACAATCAAAGCCCTGCTTGTTTTCACATCTGTGCAATGCATGCAACACATATTAAAAAATGGCTGGGCTTCAATTACCTTTTTGTGTTCACTGATTTGAAGCCAATGACTATTGTTGTGAATGTGTTGTGCAGAAGCAGAAGAACTATAGCCAGTGACATCACATCACCTCAGTGGATAGGACCAAAATTTTCAGCCCATTCTTGTATCGAAATAAGTGCTGTAGCCTAAGGAAAATGGGCCCAATTTTGCAGATTTTACACTACAATATTTAAGTGCTGCAATTTTGTCCCATAACCTTGAGGACCTCAAATATATAGAACAGAAGAGTTCTAGAAGTCACAAATGATGAAAATATTTTATTTATTTATTTATTTATTTATTCCATTTGTATGCCGCCCAATCCCGAAGGACTCTGGGCGGCTCACAACAAGATAATAAAACAATATATGAGAAAAAAATATCATTGGTGGTCACCCACAAGTACCCTGATCTAATAGATTGAATCAAGATTTGGGAGCAATGGGTCCATTCAAGTAGTCCAAAACCTACGAGCATAATTTCTGTTGCTGAACAAGACATTTGTTAAGAGAGTTTTGCCCAATTTTACAACCCTTGTTGCCACAGTTGTTAAGAGAATCACTGCAGTTGTTAAGTTAGTAACATGGTTGTTAAGTGAATTTCTTTTCCCATTAACTTTCCTTATCAGAAGGTTGCAAAAGGTTATCACATGAAACTGCAACCATCTTAAATATGAGTCAGTTGCCAAGCATCTGAATTTTGATCATATGACCATTGGGATGCTGCAATGGTCATAAGTGTGAAAAATGGTCAAAAATCACTTTCTTCAATGCATTATAACTTCGAATGGTCACTAAACGAACTATTGTAAGTTAAGGGCTACCTGTAAAATCATAACTAATACCTTAAGTCTTATTGACTTTTCAGTCTAGATTCAAGCTATAGTAATTGAAATTGTTTGATTATATCAGAAATATTCCATAAACAGATAAGAACAAAATATTGCATACACTACTTGGTACAGTTTGTGATAAAAAGTTATATATAGATATATAAGTATGTGTTTGTGTGCTCCATCTACAAACAAATGTTTGTAATAATTGCATCGTTCTTAAATAGATTGTATATCAATCTGATTGCTTCAACTGAAATTTATAGAAAATCCAAGTAGGCAAGATCTTTACTTCTGATTAAGCAGGTATTCAAAAAAGAACTTTAAAAAAACCTGTTTGTCTTATGATTTCATTAAAACCTATTTATAGCATTTTTCTTTTAAAGCTTGTCAGGTTGATTTATGCAGATAAGCTTACTTAATAACAACCTTCAACTTAGAAAATGACCTTTCGTGATTGGCCATCATCTCTGCAACATCATTTAATCTTTGTTAATGATAAAGTTTATGTTATCTGATCCTTTTTTAATTTCAATAATTGCATACAGTTCTGGGTTAATTCTTAGTAAGAATCAATTATTATATGTAAAATTAAGTACTATGTTTTTTGCAACTCAAAAGGCAGAAGAATAATCCTATCAGTAGCATATGGCAGCTCTGGCAGCAGAAACTCTGAAGAATCTAAAGTCTTGCCAACTTTGTACTCCCTTGGGTTGGACTTGATTTGTAGTAACTGATCATTATTTCTTTGTTTTCAATCTTTGTATATTTGCAATGGACAAACAACTTTTCTTCCAGTAGTAGTGGCTGGCCCTATTTGTTCAGCCAACAGTCCTGCATTCTCAAGCCCATTTGCTACCAGATGTTCAGGAATTCCAATTCCTTCTTGTCTCAGGAAATTAGCCATCCAGTATGGATTTATGCAAATTAAATCTTATTATATTGTTTATGGGAGAGACACTCTTTGTTTGGCTCCACTGATGACACTGCCCAGTATAGTTAAACCTCTGACATAGCTCTTGTCTTCCTTAGAGCACACAAACTCCACAAGCACATCAAGATAGTGACTATTAGTAAAGGTAAAGTTTCTCCTTGTCCAGTATATGCCTCTCATCTCCATTTCTTGGCCAAGGGAGCCAGAGTATTCCAAAAGTATTTCGAGGGTCATGTGGCCAACGTGACTATACATCAAGACACATGTAATGCTGTTACTTTCCCATTGAAGTGGTACTATTTATCTACTTGCGTTTATGTGCTTTCAAACTGCTAGGTGGGCAGGAGCTGAGCAAGTAACAAGAGTTCACTCCATCATGTGGCACTTGGGTCTTGAACCTGGGTTCAGTCTTGAACCTTGACCCCTCTCTGTACTCAAGATCTGTTCCCTCATAGTTACTTACCTGGGCCTAAAATAAATGAGCCTTATTCAAAAAGAAAAAGAAACCCAGAGGAACATAAGAAGCAATATTCTCTCATGAGCCCACAATTTATCACAACATCTTGTAAAACAGGAAAATAGATGACAGTCTTCTCATCTATATCTCTAACAACCCTACTATTATCATGGTGCTAAAGGCTGCTTAGAGTTGTTATGCAGCTATCATCCACTGCTTGTAGATGCCTGATGTAGGGGAAAATACAGCTTTGATGTTTCATTTCTTCAATGTTTATTCAAAGAGATTTCTTCATGCTCGAAATATGGGAAAAAATACTTTTTAAAAACCTAAGCAAACAAGAAATATTTATGGCTCCTGAAAGGGAACCTGCTGGTTAATGCTTTCATCACGAGTTTCTTTTAAATGTTGTCAGAAATCATGTTGTAATGTCTAAAAGCATTAAAAAATCTGTCTTGTGACAATGGTAGTTACTTTTCAGTCTTGGTTTAGGATTATAGAACTATTACTTCAAGAAATATAGTTACTTATTGTATACTATTCTATATAAACCAATTAATGTCACAATGCAATATAGTATTTTAATTAATTGTGTCATTCAGTAAACAAGCTATGTATTCTTTAGGCTTTAGGGATGACAGTGATATAAAACAATACAACTAGGTCCTAATTTTCAACAATATTAACATTTCATCTGATAAGTGAAGGATACTACTAATATCTGTGTTTACATCTGTGTTTTTCTACTGTTTTTAGACAGGAAGTACATTTATTTGTTATGTGTAACTTAAAATAGACTTAACTTGGCTTTTAAAAATAAAATAATTCAATTTAGTTTTAGTTTACAAAATAAAAACAAAAGAAAGGTCCAGCTGAGCTCACCGCAAGTTTTTCTCATATGACACTTTGAATTCTAAAGGACATTGACAATGTTGGCAATTCTGATTTTGAGGTAATACTGAAGGAGGACAATGTATTTAATGGCTCGCATGAGTTTCTTCATACAGAAAACAGGTTTATTGAACAATGAATAAGCAGATTATTTATGCTATCTTGATGGATTTTGCTGGCAGATGATAGCACATTTGAAGACTTTTTCTTCTAGGCCAGTGATAAAGAGAACATTCCAGTTAAAAACTTTCCCCATGAAGTTAGGTGGTGGCATTAGTAAGCAGATCCATGAATCAGAAAGACAGGCCATGATATGAATAGGGGCATCTTGTTTTTGTGTTGACTATAAATGCAACAACAATAAAACTTCTTGCTTTTTCCTCTTGCTTTTTTCCCTCAGTTATGATAGTATCTCCCCATTCTATAATCTAATCCAAATATTGAAAAGTTAAACTTGACTGGACCCAGTGCTTATTGCTTGGCAACCACAAGCACTTAGGAAAAGATGTTCTCTCTCTTTCTCTCCCCTTCCCTTCCTCTGACCTGCATCCTTTCCTCCCACACTCCTTTTTACTGATTTCTGTGGCTATGGCCTCCAACTGCTTCTGTCCTAACAATCAAAGGATTAGATTATAAATGCTCATCTAATGCCTAAATGCCTTCTACATTGCTTCAGATTAGTAAACCAAGTTTTATGTTTTATATTTCTCATCTAAAATTCAAACTCAGAGCCTTCTTTCAAAGACTTGACTAATTAGCTAATGCCTTGTATTTTAATGAAGCAAATCTTTTATTAACCAGGGCTTCTGGAACCCTGCCAAACTGCTGGAAGGAAAGTTTCCAGCCGGAAGAATCATCATCTGTAAATTGTGTTCTCATATAATTGTTGTCTGCATAACAAAAAAAGCACAAATTCTCAAGTCCATATAGAAACTCTTTGTAAGAAGAAATGGGTAGAGGAAATACTCAGAAAATAGCTTTAAAGAAATAACCTGTAAATAGTTCATCAAAACTAAGAATGATATCCTATTCATCCACATCAATTCCCCCAAAACATCCTTTAAAAAAGGGCTCAATATTTGACTTTTTATAGAAAACATTTATTTTCCAAACAATTCTCTCAAGTATTAGAGAAGTTGGCTCGTTATAAATATTATTTGTCATTCTATTTTCTCCAGACTTCCCTAGTGTTAATTGCCTTTGTCCTGCTCTGCAAACCTCTACACATGTTCTGTTAGTGATTCTGCTTATAGCTAATCTCATATCCCCCAGTTTTGCCTGAGCTTGGGACAAAACAGAATAATTATTTTTTTCAATTTTTGAAATATGCAAAAAGTTCCATTGTAGACTTTTGTCTTTTTCCTCAAAGCATTAGAAAGAAATTGTTGATGTGTTTTTATGATTGGAAGATGTTATTTACCCAGGATGTTTACCCACAGTTATTGTTTGAATTGTTGCATTTTAATCTTTGTATGCAACCAAGTAGAGCTGTTGTGGATAGGTAGCTCTATAAATAATTTAATTAATATAAATAAAGTTAATTAATCCTTTACACTTTCTCTTAAAACTTTACATCATTGTTCTTCCAACAGTATATTTTACAGCTATAATATTTTTCTTATGTTGAAGACCACAAAATTCTAACTTGACTTTATCCCTTCCCTGTCCATTTTTATCTCTTTCACCAGAAGTATACTACTGAGGTAAGACAAATGGCAATACTGCAATATGTTAGCATAAAATGCATGCCTCGTGATGCAAGAATAAGGGATTAATTAACATCCTGTCTCCATCCAGTATTGTTAGAATTATTTATGTTGCTAGTGTTAAAGATATCAAGAGACCCTTTCTAATCCTTCTAAACCTTACAAAGATTCTTCTCTCGATCCACTTAGTAACCTGTGCCTCCCCCCAAAATTGAAATGATTGTGCTATAAAAGTAGCCACAAACTGTTTTGAAATCTTTAAGCAATGACAGATTTTTATTTTACTATGAGTACTATGTTCATGTATTTAGACAAAAGTGTCCAAAGAGCATATTCTGAGTTTATCTATATTTTGTCACCTGTTTGTTCCCTTCAGCTTGTTCAATACTAATTCTCTACATTATTATGACCTGTTGGTGAAATATGGGGGAATATACAACTCCTGCCTAATTCTTGTATTCTGAATGTTGCTTGCTGTTCACATGGAATGTTCACGATTAAAAAGAGAACCAGGTCAGCATAACAAAACATCATGCAGAACTGCTTTAAGGGTAACAGTAGGAAGATACCCTATGACTTTCCTCATACCAAATATTGATACACATTTCTGAATCCCTTGTTCCAGTTTATTCAATTAGAAAGATATCATTATCTGTTATCTTAGGACCAGCAATATGTTCAGAACTGGAAAAAGCAAATATTTGTAGTCTGCTTCTGCTCTAGGAGTTCAAGATAGCATATATAACATTTTTCTCCTTCCCCAACAGTTCTGTGAGATAGGTGAGACTCATGAAGAATAACTGGCCCAAAGTCTCCCTGTGGCTGGGGATAAACTTGAAGCTAGGTTTCCAAGACCTAAGTCTTCACAATTAGAACACATTGATTCTCATATCAGAGCTATATACTATTGAAATTCTCATGTCTGGTACTTTGTAAACTTCAATTGGGTGTAATAGTACAACAATTTTTAACCAATGTACCTCAAATAGGCTAACTTACAGAATGCATCCAAAATCCATGACTCACATGGGGTTGACATTTGGGAAAGTTGAAGGAAGATGGAAATGGTCTATATTTGCCCTTTTTCCTGTTTCCTTCTGATCCCTGCACCAAAATGACAGGTGCTAAGGTCCAGCGAGCAAGTGGCCATTGTTGTTTTGGAACCAAAACCAAAATCTGAAATCTCTTAACAACAGTGGCCAGTGAGAGAAGACTGAGGGAGTGATCTGGTTTCCTGATGGTAAGACTGTCTTGCTTGGGGAGAGAGGGAAGAGCTGCTGCTGATCAACAGGTGAACTCTCTTCCTGGAGGGAAAAGGCTTTTGGAATGGGGGTAAGAAGAGGAGGAGGAGGAGGAGAGGAAGAGGAGGAGGAGGAGAGGAAGAGGAGGAGGAGGAGGAGGAGAGGAGGAGGAGGAGAGGTAGAGGAGGTGGAGGAGGAGGAGAGGAGGAGGAGGAGGAGGAGAGGAAGATTCCAGGGTTCTCCCAGGAATCATGAGGAGAGGGGATATCATATTTCTTAAACAGTTTGGTCACATTAAATATGCCTGTTTACTGACCCCAGATTGATTTAATCTACTTAGGTGAGGTAGCTCAGTGTTCTATCAGTGTATGAGTAGCACTACGCTGCCCATGCCATCCTGAAGTTGTACACTCCAAATGCTTCTGTATCCATACATGCAGTGAGTATATCTGAAGGGAGGGAATCATTGCCTGCTCTGTTGTGTTTAAAGGAATTCCATATGACCTGAACTCCCAAGAAATGTCAAGTCAAGTGCAATTCTTTTTTTTTTTTGCAGGAGTAAGAATTGTACAGATAATTGCCTTGAATGCACAGGTCATGATACCAATAGAAATGTATGATACTGATGTTCTTATTTCCTTCTCATAAGTAAATATAGTATAATCAAAGAACTTAGCTGTCTGAATAGTTTCTGAGTATTAGGCAGAAGTAGAGTTGTATTATGGGATGACTTAATCGTTGGCTCTGAATTATTTTAGTCACTGAAATAGGTTAGGTACATTTCTATAACTTTCAGATTTCCTTCTCAGACAACAGTCCATTTTCCACTTTATTGATGGCCTTTCTATAATAACAAAGCAGTTGAGACCCATTAAAAATAAATGCCTTTCTCCATGAGTATTACTATGAATGTTTCTCTTCTTTGAAGATTAGTTTTCATTTTGCTACTGAATTGTGTTGTGTATTTCATTGTTGTTTTCTTCAACTGTTAACCAACTTGTAGGGCTCAGTGCAAAATACACAAAAGTGATTTTTTTCCAAATAAATAAATAAATCGAAGAGCCATCCTGAATGAAAATACTGTTTTAGGATATCATTTGTTCTTGTTTTTTTTAGAATGTATTAAGCTCCTTTCTTTACTCCTATTTCAGATCAAGTTGGTTTTATTATATGTTAAAAGTTTAATTCCTCACACAGACACCTTAAATCTACCTTATCAAATGTACTAAATAGTTTCAGGAGGTGAGTCAGGAGCATATCTTTCACTATTTTAAAAATATTGATAACTACTCTAGCTAGATATAGCAGACAATTGGGAAGTTTCTGTCCACCCCAGGAACATACAACTAAGTGAGCAGAAGGATAAGGATGCTGGTTGGAGAAATATGAGCTTACCAATCAGTATTGTGCAAAGCAATTTGGCTAGCAACTGTCAAATTATAAAAGATTTAAAAGAAAATATTGCAGCAGTCCTTCTCTATCCAGATAGTTGTTCCTCATACCCTTGAGATAATTTCTTAGTCAGTTCTGATCAATAAATAAATAAATAAATACCAAGTAGGTGAATGCCGGAATAATTGTGAGAGTGAAAGGGCAAAGAATGCTTTTTATTGTTTTCAATAAAGCAATATAACCCATAGAATTAGGTGGGGCCATAACTCTCTTAAAGATTTCAGCTGCTTTTCTAAATGAAAATAGAGAAGGGAATCCCATGAACTATTGTGTGCATTTATCTCCTAATAAATTCTCTGCCTATTTATCCATCACTGTATAATATTTATTGCTTCAAGAACCACTGTTCTTTGTGTCACTTGTAGATGGTTGATCAAAGCCAGTGGGAAAAGTTTAAACATGTGCTAAAAGAGAGAGAAAGGTAAGTTCTTACAAAACATTTGGGACGAATTATAGAGCTAGCTAGAAATTGTGTAACACTATCTGATCTGATGCTTCACTTTGTTGGGAGAATAATGTGATAACAGAAGTGAAAAGGGAAGAAAAGAAAATGAGTTGTGATTGTTACCCTGTGCAACTGTCCTAGGACAGAGAAAGAGCTCCAAAATGAGAATGGATACGTTCAAAGTAAGATTTGCTTTTGAAGAAATATACAAAAACTAAGCTAGCTTCCTCTTGAAAGTGTTTCTGCTTGTTTCCTTTTAACAAATATTTTCTTGGAAGTTTTAAAAATAAAAGGTATAACAAACTAAAGTTAGAACAGAGAAAGAACAAACAAAAAGAAAAAAACATAGAAATTGCAAGGAAAGAAAAAGAGAGAAAGCTAGAGAGATTAAAAAGAGAGAGAGAGAAATAGTTCAATTACTTCCAAACTTCACCACAAGTATAGGTAATATTTCTTCCCCAAGACATGCCTATGTCTCATCTTCCCTTATCCATTTGTAAATCCATAAATCATTAACATCCATTTATAAATCCATAAATCATTAACATCTAGTCCAGTTGTAAAAATAACAACAATAACAAAAACCTCCGAAAAGGAGTTCCAGTACTTTACCAAATTATATCTTTTTTAAACAAATCAGGTTGAAATTCATTGCTTTTGCTTCTAACAATCTTAGTCTTTGATCCATTCAGAGGCTGTCATAGGTTTTGATCTTCCTTCCTTCCTTTCTCCCATGTCTGAAGTTGCTTTAAGGCAACATTCTTTTGCAAATCTATCAAGAAGTTGCTATCCAGGTCATTATCTTGGCTTGACACTTATATTTCCGCTTTAACTGCTGTCTCTACCTTGTAATCCACATTTTTTTAAAAAAAATCTGCATAAACTTGTTTATTTCTTCCTTCTGTAGGTTTTTCAAAGTATTTTCTTTTTAAAGTTTCCTTTATTATGAATGAATAATATATTCAAAGAAGTAAACATCATTTCTGCTATTGTAGCTACAAATCTCTGTAAGTATCTTGAAATTACTGAAATTTCACAGCATTATCTGTCATTTTATCCAATTGAATGCTTACTCTACAATTAAAAACAAGAAGCATTATCTTTATCTTATTTAAGATATTGTTTAAATATTAATTTTTAAAAGTAGCTTTTTATATTTTGGCCAGTTCTAATCTAAATGAAGCCATTAGTTTTATTGATAAGAAGTACAAATATTTATTCTATCATTTTAGAGATATTAGAAACTACTTTTGTGGGAAATGTCTTTCTTTCCTAACAATATTTTGTCTTTGCAGAAATTGAGCCAAACAGTCTTTGATGCTTTTTTCCCCTATGCATTCAGTCATCTTTTACTATGGGAAGATGTTTGTCTTTCTGTAAAATTATTTTCCTTTTTAAAAATGGAAACAAGCTTAATGGTTAAACATTTTTTTAAATTGAAATGATGGAACACCAAAATATTTATGAAGGGGAATAAAATAGCACATTTTAATGAAAATTAAACATGCCCTTCTTAGTAATGAGGAATAGAAATCACCAAAGATAATGTCAACTGGATTTGTTGTCCTGATTTAATAATATGAAACTGACAGAATTCCATATTTATGAAAATGTAACATAATTCCTTTACAATGACAAAATTGCAGCATTTGGAATCCATGATTAACTATCCAATCTGTTTTCAATCCTTATTTCATTTTTTTATGTTTGCCTTGGAACTACTCCATTTGCATTGCTCAAACTTGTTCATATTGTTTGTTTATTTACGTTGCTCATACTCTGACTATATTGTATCCCACAAGTATAACCAATATCATCAATAATGTTTCTGAGAATTTGAAAGCAAGGTAAGAGCCTTTGTTTCAGCCTTCAATTACATGTATCAGAGACCACTTTTACAATACCCAGAAGAACCATCACGATTTAGACTTCAGAATAAATAAACATTTCCTTTCTCTTTTAACAAATGTGTTCTTCAAAGCCTTTGTGCCCACATTTTCTAACTTTTCTTCTTTTTGTTCTGTTGTTTGTTTTTTAGAAATATGAGTGTAATAGTAATTATGCTAAAAAATTATGGATTCAAACTGGATGTTTGACCAATATCAACTTATGTTTTACCATTTCCTTCATTAAATGCTAGGATTAAATTTCTAAGTCTTTTAAATATCAAAATCCTATGAGCAAGGCAACTAGAAAGAAGGATATGCATATAATAAATTGCAATATAGACAGATAATGCATTTTCAAAGTGTAGGATAAGGCTACCTTATACTGAATGTCATTTCTTTCTTGCAAGTGTAACTAGGTATAATTATTATAATTATTAAAGCTCTCTGGAGTCATCAGAAGGCAATTTTATGATAGTCATCTTGGATTTATTCTGTGTTATGAAGTTAAGCAGCTCTTTAACAAACCACTTTTTTTAAAAAAAATCTACTTATTTTGTAAAGCCTTTCTCAATGATTGCATATATATTTGCCCTTTGACACCAATCAATGAATAATTCAGCTGATTAAATTTCAAAGCAGAGATTACTGACAAAAGAGTTCATTTTAGAAATATTTTCTGCATTGTGGTGGTGACTTCCCGAAAAGTAGTAGATGTAGCTTTTCTTAATTTAAAATCATAACAATTTTTCATGAGGCTGTTTTTTGACTTGGTTATGTTAATGGAATAATGGAATGAAGTTGAAAGGGTCACTCATGCATTAGGTTTCATCTACAGTTACAAAAAAAAAAAAAAACCTGATGTGACATAGGTGTATCCTGATAGGAAAATGGCAGAAGTTATATAGATGAGATGTTTATAGCCTATACATGGTTTCAACTCCATTTTTACTCTCTACACAAATACGGTGACGTTTAAAATCTGGCAGCAAGTTGTTCATTTTTGCTAGTTTGTTGTTCTGTTTCATTTTTTGCTTTCTAAATCTCTTCATCATCTCTTTTCCCACCCCAAGTATTATGCCTCCTATAATTGCCTTTCAAATTATTAAAAAACATAAATATTAGGCCATGTGTTATGATAAAGAGATCACAATTGGGTGAGCATTTCTTATTTCTATAAATTATCAGAATCAACAGATGTATTAGTTCTTTCCATATGTCTCCTAGATTTCATTCCGTGACAGGAAGTTTAGGAAAATGCATTTCCATATTAACAATAAAATACTGCAAAGATACACTGCAAAGAGATAATTGCAACAATTTATCTTCCTCCACATGAAAATTGTTTTCTGCAACCGTATCCAAATCCTTTCTATTCTACAATCGGTGGAAATTCCAGAGAAGAACTGCTTGGCTGAAGAGTCATATAACACCACAAAAGAGAATGAACAGGTATAATACAAGAAAACTCACTTTCCTATGCTACATGTTATCTCTTATAAATATGTGTCTTACCTGCAATACATTAGCAATAGAAAACAAACATACAGATTCGAACACCCTAGGCCAAGGGAGAGTTAAATATATCTGCTTTGTTTTCTACACTAGGTTTTTTTCTCCAAATAAAAACTGATTTCATCCAGTTGCATAGTACTGTTTTTAAAAGGTCATACTGTCTTTGCAGGAGACTTTCTGTATGTTTTAATATGTGTGAAAATTTGAATGTATTTATGCATGTTTTCCCCCCAAACATGCTTGTTTTAAAAGTGATTTTTTTTCCCAGGAGATTATACACAATTATTTCTAATATTGCATATTTTGCTTGAGCAGACAACTTCATTTCAACATTCAAAATATTTTTTTAAAAAAAAATATGCAATGAGAAGAAAATTCTGTTGAAGACATGGAATCTCATCACCAAAGAAGAATCATAGTAAGACTGTGGAAAGCAGGTATTTAAATTCTTTAAATTGTCGAGGCGGGGGGAGTCTGCCAGGATTATTCACAATGTTTTGGAAATAACATTGAATCTCTTTGAATTACTTGAAGTTAAGCATGTCTTGTCAATTGTGTAGACTAATGGTACTGAATTTATAATCTTTATGTTGCTGTGTTTGAATGCTATGTACAGATCAAGAATTATTGTATACTCTACTTTCCATTAAAAACCCTTGAATACCAGGATGAAAATAACAGCTATATTCCACTGTGATTCATATCTTGTATGCACCCCTTGATTTTAATGAAATAGCTTTATATACAATGGGTTATAAATTGGGATATCAGATTAAAATTCACTGGGGAATTTTGATTAAAACAATTCAACATTGAAATATTATTCATATTGCCTGAGTCAATGGATAATTGGCATATCAGACTATCATATCATACCATCAGACTAGAAATTCTGGGCTTAGACAATCTTGAACTGGAACGCCTTAGGTCTGATCTAAGCATAGCCCACAAAATTATCTGCTACAACACGTGCAAACAATCAATACAAACTCAAGGTAAACCGCTCCAGACTCAATTGCAAGAAATACGACTTCAGCAACAGAATA
>JANHJO010006993.1:33633-44292 GCA_032468235.1 Pseudoxyrhopus heterurus | reverse complement strand
TATATAAAGGTGTATGAACTGAAGAAAGATTTTTTTCCCTGGGTCTTTGTTATTTTTTTCATACTTGGTGTTATTTATCTAAAATATTTCAGTATAAACCCTTACATTTCAGCATCTTTCTAGTTTGTTTTTTCAATCTATTTCAGTATTATAAACTATACATGTAATTGGAGCATTGCCAGAGCAGCTAAGGCAGCACTTGGTAGTGAATCAAAACTAAATTGAAATATAAGCTTTCTTATTCATAAAATATGTATATACCTAAGAGATATCTACAGGCTGCAGTGATAGAGATAACATTTACTTCATTTTCTTTTTTTCACATGTCACTGAATCCATTGTGAGTTCTTGAACTCTTTTATCTGAGCTAACTCTAACTAACTACTATCTTCAAGTCAGCCTCAAGTAGCAATGAGAAGGCAATAAGGCAATTGGGTTCCAAATATCTGAAGACTGTTGCATGGCCAACACTCTCTAGATACATTGAGTCTTTAAAGAAAGAACAGGAAACCATATATGTTACATTCCTGTCTTCTGACTAGTCTGAAAAGAATGATTTCAGCTACAATAACACATAACAATACCAAACATTGATCAGATCTGAATGTTGATAAAGAAGCAGACTATTATAATTGAAAGTCAATGTGAAGTAACCTTCTTTCCAATCACATATTATAGCAATAGCACTTAGACTTATATACAGTTTCATAGTGCTAAAGTGAAGTTTACAGAGTCAGCATATTGCCCCAACAATCTGGGTCCTATCTTTAACTCAGAAGGATGGAAGGCTGAGTCAATCTTGAGCCAATCAGGATCAAACTCCTGGCAGTGGGCAGTGTCAGCCTACAATACTACATTCTAACCACTACGCCACCATGGCTTCTTCATAAGTATAAGGTTTCTCAATATTTAGTGGCAACTGCCTCAAATTACAATCTTAGAGAGTAATCTGACTCTATAACAACTTCTAAGATATGTAACTATATTTCTGGAAAAGGGGAAGAAGTGGGGCGATGGAAAAGCACAGAAACTTTTCAAAAAAAGAAATGTTTACCATGGTTCTAGCCAAAGGTGAGAATTTAGTCTCTTGAACAGAACAAAAATGAAACAGAATGGCAGGAAGATTTGAGATGAAGATATACTGTAGGAAGAGGCATCTCAATGTCAAGTGAACATATTACATGTATTTTGTAGAAAGCTAGGAGGACAAAAAAAGATTCAGGACTCTGATCCAGTCAGATTTGCATCCTGCGTGGAAAAGTTAACTTTGTGTAAATCTGCACTACAGAAGCATATTTGCCATAGATCTTGGCAGAAGTACAAATAAGTGTGGTATGCACCCAGCTATTGTTCAGATATGTTTTCATTGTAAGGGATGGTCATTGTAATTGTCCTTCATATCATTCTCAATGGTTGATTCCTCCATTTTTAGCAAATCATGATCATGCAAATCATGTGATGATTATCCTTAATCTTCTATCCTGATCTAGCTACAATGTGAGTGGGGTATTACCCTCTGCATTTTCTTACCTTTTTTTCTTTTCCTTTCTTATAGCTGTAAGAAACAGGACTATCAGTTCATAAAAGAATGGAAAAATAATGATCATTTCACTTGTAATCCCTAGTTATAAGGGTGATGAACAGCACCTTAAATTGCACTTTATAACAAACCAATATCATTTTAGATGTCACAACACATAGCACTGATTAAGATTTTAGCAAACGCCACTTTGTAATTAGTGTAGATGTGCAGGCTTCTGGAACAAAATTGCAGGCACCTGTGCTGCCTTCTTTCCTTCCCATTTGAATCTTCTCCCCAGTATCAGCATGGCAGAGTTGCCAATAAAACTACAACCTTGACAAGGTGTGGGGAGGAGATGCATGTTTTGGAACTCTGCCACTATCAGCAAACTGAGAACAGCAGCTAAATGAAAGAAGGTGTTTTTCCTTCAGGAGGAGTGAATGGTCCAAAAGAGGAAAAGAAATATAGCATTTCAGGAAGACAAAGCACTAAGCTAAAAAAAAAAAAAAGAGGTAAGATCTCTATTTGCTGTCCCCTAATAGAAAAAGAAAAAATCTCAAAGGGAAAATAGAACAGGCTTAAGAAACATTGATGCATATTGGTATTGGTAATAGTATAAAGCAGAGATGTCAAACTCACGTCGTCACAGTGGTGTCATGTGACATATCGGGACTTTTTTCCCCTTTGCTAAACTGGACATGAGCATGGCCAGTGTGTGACACATCCGGCCCATGGGTTGGGAGTTTGACAGCCCTGGTATAGAGTATCATATATAGGTAATTGTAATATAATACAGTGGTACCTTGGTACTCAACTGCTTTGAAACTCATCAAATTTGGTATTCAGTGCATTTTGATGCAAAAATATTCATTGTTTGTTTGGTACCAACAACACACAAGCTAGAATTTGTCAGTGTCAGCTGCCTTGTGACTCACAACATTATTTCTCATGGGGAAAAATGTTTGGTACTCATTGTTTTTGGTACTCATCGAATATCCCTGAAAAATTAATTATGAATACCAAGGTACCACCGTAATAGGCAATAGTAATTGAATAGTAATAGGATGGAATACAGTAGTAATAGTATGCAATATAAATTTAATCATATAATGATAATTGAATATAATATTGTGATAATTTATCATTGTAATAGTATAAAAATAGAAATAGGAATATAGACTATAGAAAGCACTCACATATCACTTTTACATGTTTGTTCTTACTAATTAAACATTTCTGTGATGTTTATTTCTACTTATAGGTAGATATAAAGAAGATACCTATCTTAGGGTCCAGTGCTTTTAAGTCTTGGTCAATCTAATTGGGCACAGTTAAAAAAAAGAACCTATTACAATCATTTATATTATCTCAGTGGTGTTCTGGAATAGCATTAAAAAGTTGGGCTGTGTTGCAACTAAGATATATATAACTATGGTCAAGTCTTTACATAGTAACAGGCACAGTTAGCACATCTAGGCATCAACATAAGCTGTGCCAAATCATTCTTTGGCACCACCACTTGAACTTAACATTACTTATTTCCAAGACAAATGAGTCCATTTTCTAGCTTTAAGGGCTATAAGAAGGACTCATTCAGGCTGATATAATCTCATTTAATCATATAGGACAGGTATAATATCCTCCATTTTACTATGAATCATTAGAAGTAAAGTATGAAAATGAGTCTGAATAGATGAAAAGAAAATAGCTATTCAGGGATTTCTGAGGTGTCCCTGTCTGTTCTTTTACTGAGAATAGGAAGTGCTTCAGAATATGTTAGACCCTTCCATGGTTTTTCAAATAACACAAATAATGGCGACTATTAGAGAATGTGACTCAATAATATGATTTTTATATTTTATTCTGGAAAAAATTAGTTCATAACAAAGATTTTTGAGTAAGCATTGACTTTTCTGTCTCCATCTTTTAAAAACAAAACATTGAAGATGGGAACAATTGAATGCAAATAATTTTTCTGCTTTGTTTTCCCACTTTTTTAGATGCTCATATTTCTTAATCTATGTATACAAAGTAAATATTTAGAGAGTAATATAATTTTTTAAAAATGCCTTCCCACTCCTTTATTGTCTGCTGATTTCAGTGAAGGTTGTTGTTATGAAGAAAAGAAGTAAGTGTGAAAATCAAGGGTAATGTGCTGTAATGAGGAAAATGACAATTGTGACTCAAAAACAGTATTTTCAATCTTAAAATATTTTGGTGTATCCTCTATTGTGCAGTAAATCCTTTTATACTGATTACGAAAATTGCAGAAAATTTTTGTAGACAAACTACAAGGAAACTCTAATTTTAGTAGGGATTCTACTAAATCCCACAAAATGAATATCCTGAAATGTACGGGACTTTATTTTAGGATATTAATCTGTCTGTCCATTGTTATATTCTGCCTGTTTCTCAGAAAGAACTCACACATTAATTCTCTATTAAAATAGTACTGAAAAATGGAATTAAATATCACATTTATTAAGCTTGTCTTTATTGAATCAACAGATTCAAAAAGGCTTTTAATTAGATAGGCTGACAACATTAGCAAAGAAATTAATAAGGGGGTCTCTGAAGAATAAAGTTTTCAATTTACTTATTTATTTTATCAAATTTATTTGTCACCCATCTCATGTTCAAGATGACTGTGAGCAATTTATATTCTCCACCCTGCAGTTCTCTAGTAAAAAATGGTATGGTAATGTAGTAAAACTTTCTTGGAGGCTTACTACAATGTATTTCAATAAAATAACTAAATAACCATCACAGAAAAGAAACACGTCAGTGTCCTGTAAAAAACTATTTTGTTTGTTTGTTTGCCATTACAATATCTGGCTACTTGTACCTCCAAGATAATAAATTCCAGAACTGTCCAAGAATTTCTTTTCCTAATTTGGGGGAAGAATTCCTTGTTTCCTGTAGAAAATAAAAAAAATTGATCGTGGTATCAATGTGTTATTCTTGAAAACACTTTGAAGAGGATTTTTGCTATTGCATTTGTAATCCATTAGATTGTCTTTCAGGAAGGAATGTTCTACAAGTCAGATTTTTCTGTGCTTTTCTTCACTTTGTCACTCTAGTTGAATGACTTAGCATGTCTTGAAAAAAGAAATATCATGTATATTCTAGATTTCAAAGGTATTTAAATTAACAGTGAAAAATTATAAAGTATACTCCAAGAAATAATTGGTAAATAGGAAGAAACCAGCCTGTCTTCACATCTGCACATCTCAGCCATGGTGCATATTTTTGAGTACTATTGAATACTAGACCTACAAGAAATAATTTCTGCTAGCATATAATCTTTTTTTTTTTAAATGATTTCTTTTTTACAAAAAAGATGATATCAAAAGATGGTATCATCATACTTTCAGCATTGTGAAGATAACATTTCTTTTCTGTGAAGAATGTGATGTTGCTATTTTACTGAATCGTTTTGAAAACTACAACTTTTTTCCCCTTAACCCTATACCTAAAAAGATTATTCAGATAGAACGATAGGGGAACATTTTATTTTCCTATCAGTGCCAGAGGTGGGGGTGGAAATTTAACTTTGGGGGTATGAAGGGTCAAGCATGTCTTTGAATGGCAGGTTATGAGTTAATTTTCAGAAAGTACCCTTGATTGCTTTGAAAGAAAAAGATTGTGCTTCCATAATAATGCTTCTTAAATGACATGCATACTTCAGGAGCTATCGAATTGTACATAACCTATGACCATCATATCATCCTGATCTCTTAAAAAAAAATGTTGCTGCTGGTTTTTAGAAGGTGACAAGGAGGAAAATAGTTGAGAATTTGCTGGCTAACTGGATATTATTTTTAAAGCATTATTAAATGTTACATTGGGCTAAATAACAGGATCAGACTTGACTACTTATACCCATCTCATGGATTATGTTTAACTTCAAGAATGCATCTATTTCCCTGTCTACCAACACTGAAACACGGTCTTTTGTATTAAGTGATCAATACTCAATTAATCCTTAGGACTTGTTTTCAATATGGTTTAGTAATCAGATCCCAAATTAAATTTGTGCAAAAATGGTACTCATGCCTCATTAATGTTTCCTTTTTCATTAGGGCTATAATTCCATTATACGCATAGCTGATTAATTATATCAGTTGTAACTATTTGAATAATTGATTAGATTTTGATGCAATATAACTTTTAATGCTGTGTGAATCTCAGAAGGCATCATCTTAGAAATTCTGTTCACTACATCTATTGTTGTTCAGTTAAATGAGGATTATATTTTAAGACTTTCATATGTTATTGATTAATTGGCTAAATTTTTCAAAAAGAAATTCGCTTTTTTGTAATGTAATTTTTTTTTGTCCTTCCCATCCTGCCCCTCATTTTTATTTAGAATAAAATAGAATACTTTATTTGGTCGTGTGATTAGACACAAAGGAATTTGTCTCCGGTGAAGAAACTCTCAGTGCAAAACATGCAAAATAACAGAATAATAATCATAATAACTATACCAGTAAGAGGGGGTAGGAGAGAAGATGAGAAGGATAACAATAATACTACAGCCATATTACATAGGTAAATATTCTTAGACATAAGACAGTACTTAGGTTGTTGGTTTGAACTCTGAGCTTGGCAATTTGCAAATGTTTCATCCCCATTCGAGGAGACATCGTCAATGCACTTTGGATTAGGCTTGTCTGGGGGAGCACTGGCCTTTAAATACCTTTTTGAGTCCTGGTCTGGTTTTGTGTTGTGGAATTGGCTGGCTGTAGTTGCTCAGTCATAGTCCTTGGTTTTAAGTACTATCTGTGTGATATAAATTAGTGCTGTTCGGATGTCTTCTGATGATGTCATGGTCTGGTTTTGGGTTGATTCATACCAAGGACTATGACTCAGCATTACAGACAGCCAATCCCACAATCCAAAATCAGACCAGGACTCAGAAAGGTATTTAAAGGCCAGTGCTCCCCCAGACAAGCACAATCCAAAGCACACTGAAGATGTCTTCTTGAATAGGGTTGAAATATTTGCAACCAAATTGCCAAGCACACAGCTCAAACCAACATAACCACCAACCCAAGCTACTAATATGCTAAGACATTTCAATAAGACAGTAGTGCTAGGTGTTCAGCAGAGCGATGGTATGAGGTGGGGGGGAATTGTCTCTGTGTCTAGTTGTTTTGGTGTGCAATACCTTGTTGCAGCATCCTGAGGGGATGAGTTGAAACAGTTTATGTCCAGGATGTGAGGGGTCTGTAGATATTTTCTAGCTTACTTTCTGGCTTCTGCAATATACAGACTTCAGTTGAAGGCAGACTGATTCAGTTGTTTTTTCTGCAATCCTAACTATCCTTTGAAGTCTTTACCTGTCCTGTTTGGTTGCTGTACCAAATGAGACATAGACTAAAAACATATAGATAGGAAGAGAGAGAACCTCTCTACTTTGATCTTTTCTGCTTAATTAATTTTATAAATATTTCTACTCTTTCTCACTCTCATCATCTTCATTTTGGGAGTGTGCCATATTTTTTGAATTATTACTCTGTTTATAAACTTGCATTGCCTATCTTATGTCTGTTATTGTCCAAAGAATAGATTGTGCAGAATAATGAAATCATTATCCTGTGATGACAAAAATAATTAAAGTCTCTATTGGAATGACTTAGAATGAACAATACATGATTCTACCCATCGCTGTTCATATTACTTCCAGTATAAGTCAAGGAGGTTCTGCTTCTTGCTCTTATTAATAAGTCAGGAGATTGTGTTATCTGACTTGATAGTGCAAGTTGGTTTATAACATGATAAGTCACTGCAGGGAATAAAAATTCATAAGAAGGGCTGGCTTTTGTTCATAACTGTGAGTTACTGGGAATTATTTTTAGAGATAAAGGAGAAAAAAAATGGAACTGGGCTAATCCTTAAGGGCATCTACCATTTGAGTCCGTATTAAAAAGCTGCAGATAACTTCTTTTGTTTTAGTTCTTTCAGGGCATTTGAAAATATTGGCTCAGAAATACATTTTTAAAAATACACACACAAGGTTTTTAAGAGCATGGAAAGTAGATCAGAAACTAAGAAGTGAATGAATTTAGAAGCCTAGAGGTTTGAACCAAAAAGTAAATAGAACACAAAACATAAAGAGAAAAAAGCTGACAAAAGCTGACAAAATAATTTATTTTTCAAGGGAATAATTTTTAAATGATTATTATATTACAAACAGAAATATTCATAAAATATTAAACCTGAAATGTGAGAGACTGAAACTGAAACTGTCACACAAAAAACCTAATTTGAATGCTGTTGCTTGGATAAATCTAGATATATCCTTACATGAGAAAACAGATCGACTTTCTAAACAAGTTTCAAATGTTTCCTATTAGAAACTGCCATCCTGTGATGACATAAATTCCAACTTGACAATAATAGAAATATATTTTTTTCTGTATCTTTATATTTTAGATTAGCATATAGGGCTATGGATGGAAGATGTCATTTTTATATGTTTTTCTGCAAAATATGCTGTTTTTATGAAGTAATAAAATAATGTTGAAACTTCTCATGAAAATTCTATGCTTATTTATTTGACACATGGTCAAAGATCAGAAAAATTACATATAAACTTTCAAACCTCATGACCAACATACACAGCAGCAGCAACCACAACGAAAACAGATATAATTCTGTCAAACCCTTATAGAAATACTGTCTACTATTGTTAATCTTAGAATAAAAGGTTCCTACATTTTATATTTGTATTGTACCAAAGAAAGTTTGAAGTTACTCCTTTTATTTTATGCTTTTTCCTTTTTTGCACTCCTAACCTTGTTTTTTCTGACTTCCTCTTTTCTATTTCTCTAGTTTTCTTATGTTTTATTTTTTCTTAAACTTAATAAAGTTTCTGTTTAAAAAAAAGTATTTCTACCAGATTCAGTATCTTCTACTGTGGATATACAAGATAAAACACAATGCAATATAGAGGGTTCAATAGACAAAAATGAAGGCAAAATTGTACAGCTTTGTAAACAAAGATACAAAATTTAAATCATTGAGAAATTAATTAAGTGGTTTCCAATGATAGCAACAGGTAGGAATTTGGGCACATTGCTGGAGATTTTCATGGATTGATATATAAATAGATGATCCATAACTGTTTTGAGAATTTGCAGGAATATGGTATCATGAGTTCAAGGTATTAGATGAGATATAGTATCACATGAATTACAGACTCAGCATCGGTTTTTGAGCAGATACAAACACATTATTGAAAATGAATACCATGGTATAGTATGGTATGGTGTGGTGTGGTGTGGTGTGGTGTGGTGTGGGATGTGTGGTGGGGTGGGTGGTATGATATGGTATTGTTTCCTACTGAGCAGGTCTCTTCCAATTCTGTTATTTATTTATTTATTTATTTATTTATTTATTGTATTTGTATGCCGCCCAACTCCCAAGGGACTCTGGGCGGCTTACAACAGAAGCTTGTTGCGGCTTATTCTGTATCTTCCATTATCACCTTTTGAGGACAAGACATTGATGCATAGTAATGTAAATGATTTCTATGTGGAGCATGGAAAAATAATAATACCTATATATGATAAATCTCTCTCTCAAGAGTGAGATTTTAGATGCAATTTAGAGCAAATGGGCAGTGAGGTTAAGTCCACTGTCATCATTACTACTGTACATCCAATTGCTTTTCACTGTCATCAGGTAAAGATTCATTACTTTCACCTGCTTGGGATAGTTTGATGGACTAACTTCCTTGTCTTCAGTTAATTCTATACATTCCAGAACATGTTTTATCATTGGCTTCTAACTAAAAGGACCGCTTTTATAATCTCTCTCTCTTTTTTAATGATAAGTAGTAGCTGAAGCCTCTTCTTATTCTTCCATTACTTTCTCCTCATTCAAACTGAAAAATTCTTTTTACATAGTCAAATCATTTATATAAGTCAGAATAAATGTCCATCTGTCATCCTGGAGTCTTGAATACAGACAAGGATCAGATTGTTTTTGTGTGAACATCTTAGGTTCAGATTCTGGTGCCAAGCTTTTTATCTTGATGTGAGTAAATACCTTATTTTCCAGATTCTTCAACCTGTGATTTTTTTTCTGTACAAATACATCCTTGATTTTTTTTTTCCAAGCAAGAAGGAAGGTTCACACCCAACTGATGAAGGCTGCTGTACACAGTCATCCTGCTGTGATAATGAAAAGTATCCTTATGGTCTTCATTCATACAATATATACCTTGTCATAATCCTCACTATATTCTGTGGAATTTCGCTTTGGCAGTTAATTGCTCTTGTAATACTGGTTGAACCGTTAAAAGTATAAAATGTTCCAATTCATATTATCTCTCCCCACTTCTCTCTCAAACAGACATATACACACACATATTATTTACTGTAAGGACTGAGAATTTGCCCAAGCTATATCTTGTTTTCTCCTACTGAATCACAGCAGCAGCGAAGAAATAGGTAGCAAATCTATTGGTGGATCATGAAAATGCTCAGCCACTGTATTTATTTTTTAATGCCTTCCTCTACTGCCCATATTAATAATCTATTAATACTGAGATTATTGTATAGATCAAATTTAGCTGAAGATGGGTATGATAATACGTTGATAGCTGAAATCTTTGTACGTAGAGCTCACTGTCAAAGTGAGCAGTGATTTTATATTTGCAACTATTACCGAGAAAGATAGCAGTAGGTTTAATCTGAAAAAGAACATTCATGAGACAATTAATATTCATGAGATAGGTTAGTACTGATCCCATTTCTATATTCAAATAGGTGCAACAAAGTGTAGTTTGTTCTTATTGTTATTGCTGGGTTGTAGATGGAATTTATGAGAAAAAGTTCTCATACTATTTCCATGAAAAATAAGCTCTAATAATAGAAGTTTCATAATCAGCATGGTGCACTGTTGGTTTTACAACACTGCATAGCTTTACATAGCTGGAAGCAGAAATATGAAAGTTATTTTCCACTTTTTATATTATTATATGAATTCTACATCAATATGATTCATAATTGTATATGCATTATGGAAATGTATACACAGAATTATCTTACTTTTCTTTCCTTCCCTCTCCATTCCTCTCTCCCTCACACACACGAGAGAGAGAGAGAGAGAGAGAGAGAGAGAGAGGG
>JANHJO010006988.1:23793-34768 GCA_032468235.1 Pseudoxyrhopus heterurus | reverse complement strand
GGGGTCTTGGTGCCAGGGTACAGGGGGTTGTGGTGCCAGGGTATGAGGGCTGTGGTGCCAGGGTACAGGGGGTTGTGGTGCCAGGGTATGAGGGGGACCCTGTGCCAGGGTGCGGGGTTTGTGCCTAGCCCAGGAGTGGGTTGCATTAAGAGTTGTGCTGCTAATCCATCCTGTCTTTGCTGAATGAAACGGGCTCCCCTGCGGAGAGTTTGGACCTGGTCAGATCAGGGCTTTCTCCTCTTCCTCCTTCCCATCCTCCCTCTTTGGTGTTGCCTCTGGTCTGGAGGCCTTCAGGCACACAGCTGGCTGCTGCAAGGGAGGCGTCTCTCCAGCACCAGCCCTGACTCTGCTGCTGCTGCTGCTGCTTTCATTTCTCCCGGGGCAGCTTCCTTTCCTGACCCAGCCATGCAGGGCATCCGCTTCCTGGCTGACCCCGGAGGCCAACAGCCTGAAGCTGGAAGCCAGCCCTTCCTGAAATAGCCCAGCTGTTTTTAGCCACTCAGCATCTCTGCCAGGCCCAGGGAGGGCAGCTGCCTGAGAGGCTGAGCAGGGAGTCTGCGTGGGTTTGCTGACCACACTGGCGCCAGCGCTCCCACCGCTCTCGAGCCTGAACCAAAGCCAGATGTGGAGCTGTGGCTTTTGCACATCTGTAGATGGGGCCTCTTGGGCAGTCTGCCACTCGGCGCCTCGGAGATGGGGTGGGCCAAGCCGGCAGGCAAGGTAGGAATTGCCGCTGGAGTAAAAGCTGCACCAACGTTTGGTAAAACGAGTCCGTCTTAGGCTGGTTATTGCAGAAAGTAGTTGGGGGCCTGTTGCTCTTGCCCGACTGGGAGAAGTGGCAGGAAATCCGTGGGGGTGGGAGTATGTGCTGAGCTTGGAAAGGAAGGGCTCCCTTCAGAGCAATCCGTTCAAATGATTTCCGTAGGTTTTACTGCAGTTAAAACAGGGAAAGACCCTGAGGGTTCTGCCAGAGGCTACCGTAGAAGCTGAAAAACATCCTGTTGTCCCCCTCAGGACCACAAAAGTTGATGGGATGGGAACTATTTACCAGGATGCCTACAGAAAAAATTTGGGCAGTTTTAAAATCCATGTGTCCCATGAAAATTAAAAAAGGAAAATAATGATTGGCCCGGCTCTTCCAGTCACACAGGCGCATTAGGTCAACTTTTCTCTGGCTCCCAAGTCTCCTGTGCAGGGAATGTAACCGCCCTGCCCTCCATGTGCAGGACAGCCTGGGGGCGGGGGTGGGGGGGAATTGTTCTGATGCAAGGGCAGCTCCAAGTCCTTCAAGTCGGAGGGACAGCCGTAAGTGTCGAGGCTAGCAACGGGCCAAGGCCCAGAGGCCACCCTGGGGGTCACCATTCCCAGGGTCCCGTGGCCTAAGGGGCCCAGCGTGGCCTCCTGCAGGCAGGCCTGGGACCGGAGGGTGACCAAGGCGATGCAGGGCAGCCCTTTTCTTGGCTCGGGCAGCTCTGCAGGGGAACGGGAAGGCCCTGGGCAATCTGGCCCTATCCTGATGAACTCAGGTGAGCAGGGCCCGGAAGGGGCTGGCCCCAGCTTTCTCGCTCCTTTCCCCCCTTCTTCCCCTGCCCCGAGCAGTTGTGAGTGCCAAAGGATCGCCTCTGGACGATGGCCTTCCCCTCCAATCAGGCCTTGAAAACCTACAAGGGCCCCTTTTCCCAAGAGAGCCCTAAGCAGTGGCCCTTGCGGGGGGCATTACCGAGCAGGATGGGGAGTCCAGTCTGGGCCCTCCAAGGCTTATGAACAAAACATCGTGTGGCAAAAGTGGGGTGAGCTTGTGCTCCCCAGACAGGAGGGCCTCCATCCCAAACCTCCCACCGTGTGTGTGTGCTCTAGCCCCCTTTTTTTATCAGACCAAAATAGGTCTGCCCTGCTTTGCCCACAGAAGAGGGCATCTCTTCTTGGGGATCGACTTGTCTAGGATTCTCTGGTGGTCTCCCATTCCAGAACTAGCCACATCAGGCCCAGCTTCCTTCTTTAAGACAAAAGTCAGCGGGGGGGGGGGGCTGTCCCCTGCAAACTCCCCGTCCCATTTGTGTCTGGCATCCCTTCCTGTAGCCTTCTTCCTCTTCCGTTGGCCACAGCTTAGGGGCTCTCTTCCTCTTCTTGATGGGCAGAAACCCCCTCCCGGCCTGCCCAGTGGAACCAATGTGGGTAGAAGATGAGGGGAAGGCCGGAGTGGGGGGGGAGGGTGAGGGGCCAGAACAGGATCAGCAGCCTCCGCCCCAGTGTGTGTGTGTGAGCGGCCTGGTTGAGCCCCTCCCGCTTCAGATGCTGGATGCCTCCCAGAGTTCCTGGCACCCGGTTGCTTCCAGATGAACTGAACCCTGTGGGGAAGGGCGGGGGTGTGTGTGTGTCCCTATTAGCAGAGTCCCCTCCTGCAATCCTCTGCTGACAGCCTGAAGGTCCCCGCTGAAGCAGCCCCTTCTCCTCCAGTTGTCTCAGTATTGGAGCAGAGAGGAAAACTCCCCCACCCTCCCCCATGCCCCCACTCCATTGCAAGGAAGGGTGTCTGTGGGTGTGCATACACAGAGGCTGACCTGGCTGTGGAGAAATCCTCTAGTCCTCTGATTGTTGTCCCAGCAGAACCAAGGGAGCAGAGTGTGTGGGGGGGGGGGGGCAGCAAGGGTCGCTGAGCAAGGTGGAGCTGACTCTTGGCACCCTTGGCATCTTCCTGTCTGGTGGGTCAGTGTGGTGCTTCCGCTTCTGCCACAGATCACAGCCACCGATGCAGACAGCGGCTCCTTGGGATGCATCTCTTACGCCCTGGGCACGGGGCTTGGCAGCCTGGTTCCTTCTGCGTTCCTTCTTGGGGAAGAGACCGGCCAGCTGTGCACCGCACAAGGCCTGGACCGGGATGAGGGACCTTCTGTCTACGACTTCACAGTCACAGCCGTTGATGGGGTGAGCAGCCACAAGGAGTCGAACAGCCTCAGAAAGGCATTCTAGGCTCAGGGGGGAACCCTCTCAGCAAAGGCTTTGCTGGTTACTAGAAGCGGGGTGTACAGTGGGTCCCTCAGACCATTTCAGCACTTTCTCAGGGCCGAGGCAGAAGGCATCAGCCGGCGCCCCATCAGAGGCCTCTGGAGAGCGGCTGTTCCTTGGGCGGGTAGCCATTAGTGCGGCCAAGAGCGTTGCTTCTCTTGGCAACTCTTCCAGAGGGTCTTTCCTCTCTCCCAGGGTGGTCTCAGCTCCACAGCCTACGTGAAAGTCTTTTTGGAAGACGTCAATGACAATGCACCGGCATTCTACCCCCTTGAGTATGCTGCCAGCATCAGCACCCAAAGCCAGCCGGGTTCTGCCGTTCTGCGAGTCACTGCCCACGATAAGGACGAGGGCCTGCACGGGCGAGTGACCTACCGCATTGCCAATGGCAACATGCTGACCGTTTTTGCCATCAACCCTGATACTGGTACTGCATGGCAGGGAGGGGGACCTCTTGCTGAACTCTCTGGCATGATGGGCTGCAAATCCTTCTTGCAAGGGAGCCTGGATCTGGTCCCATCCTTACGGCTTGGTTTCCTCCATTGTGCAGGTGTTATTTCGTTGCGGAGGCCGCTGACTGGCAAGGCCAACCTGTTGGTGCAGCTGGAGGTAGAGGCTGAAGACGGAGGAGGGCTGGCAGCCCAGCCGACTGCTCAGGTCAACATCAGCATCGTGGCAGGCACTGTCTCCCCTCCGAGCTTTGAGCGGGTCCAGTATTACTTTACAGTCCCGGAGGATACCCGGCCGGGCAGCAGTGTGGGATCCATCCATGCATACAACGCCCAAGGTACCACTTGCACCCCTTGCTTAGTGATCTTGTGTAGGTCACCCCCTCTTTCCCAGTATGGGAGGGGGGTCCAGTGAGGAATCAGTAAGCCCCCCCCCCCAGTTTACTAAATCTCATAGTAGTGTGATGCACCTGGAAGACAGGGGCTCCTGGCTGCTGCTCCCTTCCCCTGCTTCCAGGCTCATAAGAACCATGTCCGACCTATGGGAAGCGGCTCTCTCTGTGCCAGAGTCCTGCCTGGCACAGGCTTCCAAAGGGAAATGCACCTGGGCTGCTCCTTGTGTTTAATGTATGCGCTCAGTGCCATGTCTGTTCAGATGTGGTCCAGGTCAGCTCCCAAAGTCGCCCCAAGGAGAGGAAGAAGCACTGTGAATTATGAGACCTCTCAGGGATGGAGGGACGAAGGGAGGGAGATCAAGGATGGGATGCAGAGAGTTTGGGCACTGTGACAGTCCAGTGGTGACCCTGTTCATCTCTCCAGGCCAAATGGACAGTGTGTTTTACTCCATTTCTGCGGGGGACCCTCAGGGCCACTTCTCCATTGACCCCACCTCGGGACAGCTGCACACCAACCTGGCCCTGGACCACGAAGCACAGTCCATTCTGACCCTGGAGGTCCAGGCCCGCAGCGGTTCCCCACCCGCGTACAGCAGTGCCCGGGTGCAGATCACTGTCTCTGACATCAATGACAATCCGCCCCGCTTCCCCTCGTCCTCTGACTCCGTCTCGCTGCCAGAGGGGGCAGCTCTGGGCACCATTGTCTACACTGTGCAGGCTGAAGACCCTGACAGCGGAGCCAACGGACAAGTGCACTTCGAGCTGGCCTCCCGTGGAATGGCTGCCTTCGGCGTGGAACGTCTGTCGGGGAAGGTGCGGCTGATGGGGGCTCTTCATCAGGAGAGCCTCAGCCCTTACAAGCTGCTCATTCTGGCGCAGGATGGAGGGACCCCGCGGCTCAGTGCCACGTTCACCCTCCTAGTCCACGTGCAGGCTGAAGACCAGCTGGGGCCCCTTTTCGATACTCTCACTTACCGAGTGGAAGTGCGGGAGGGAGTGCCAGTGGGCACCCATTTCTTGCAAGTGAGGGCCCTGGCCCGGGAGCACAATGCCTTCCTTTCCTACCATCTGCGTGCAGATGGCGATGCCACCAGCTTTGGGATCGCCCCTGACACAGGGTGGCTGCATGTTCGGCGGACTCTTGACCGGGAGGTGCAGGAGCTGCACGTGCTGACTGTCTTGGCTGTAGCTGGAGAGGGCGAAGGGCGCCAGACAGGGACCAGCACAGTCCGGGTCACCGTCACAGATGAGAATGACAACAGTCCTCGTCTGAGCGAGGAGCGTTACTTCTTCACGGTGGTGGAGAACCGACCCGCTGGCAGCAGTGTGGGCCGTGTGATAGCCACCGACTGGGATGCTGGGTCCAACAGCCGCCTGACCTTCCGCCTGGTGCCACACGAGGGCCATTTTCTCATCCACACCCAGACAGGTGAGAGGATTTGGGGGGGGGAGAGCAAAGCCTGCATGTTCCCACTGAGGAGCATCTTTGTGTGCAAGGGAGGCCTTCCTGCACAAACACCACCAGCCTGAAGGACTCTTTCCGCCTGCTTGGTTTGCAGGTGAGTTGAGCATTCGGAAGAGTCTCGACCGGGAGCAACAAAGCAGCTATCAGTTGCAAGTCCTGGTACAAGATGGGGGGACACCACCCCGCAGCACCACAGGCACAATCTACGTCACTGTGCTGGATGAGAATGACAATGCACCGGCCTTTCTGCACGTGGCCGAGGGGCGTGAGCTTCTCCTTCAGGTCAGAGGGTTGAGCGGGCCATTTCTGAGCAGGGGGCTCAGGCTCTCTCAGGGATAGAGAGGGAGCCCTGGCAGTCGGTCTGGGTGCCAAACAAAGCCACCATAGCTCTTTGGAAGCACTGAAGGGCAGCTGAGCTTCCTTGCACACCAGCACACCAGATCTCTGAGCACACAGAGCTGGGAAGCTGCCTTAGTGGCCAGGAGGGCATGAAGAGGAGTCAGCGGTCAGTTCTGGCTCCCCATTTCCTGGCTTTGTGTCCATCAGGTTCTGGAAGATAAGCCAGCTGGGCTGCTGGTGGCTGCATTGCAGGCCAAAGACCCAGATAAGGGTGAGAATGGAACCGTCTTCTACACGCTGTCAGGTGAGGAGCCCCAGCGAGCCTCCCGTCTCGAGCAGTCTTCCCTGCCACTGCTATCCCCCAGGCATTGGGCCGGCCTCTGGGCGATGGAACCAGAAGTAGGGGAACCAATTCCTGCTCCCTTCCCATAGCCTCTTCTGCTTCGCCCTTGGTGAAGATGGCCATTTGGGTGGGCGAGAGGCTAGTGGACCAGTCTCAATCTGGAAGTGGGGAAGCGCCTCCCGTGGATGAGGGGAGGCCTGTGGATGGCCCCGGGGGTGGAAAGCTGCCCAATGACTGGCTGCCTGGAGATTTGGCCCAAGTGATGGGCAGGGAGGGCGAGATGAGATGTAGCCTCTTCTTCCAGGGCCAAGAGGTGAGCTGCCACCAGCCAGTGCCCTCGACCCCCTTCCCTGCAGTCCCCCTCTCAGAAAGATGGGGAGGGGAAGGAGTTTTGGAACTGCGGCTCTAGCGATTGAGAAGCCGACAGACCTGATCCTGGTTGTCAGGAGTGAAGGCGCTGGGCATCGTGGAAGAGGGTTTTAATAAAAGATCCCCTTTTTAAATCGAATTTAAATCAAAGCGCCCGAAATAAAATGTTTATGATCAGAAGGGAAATACAGGGAAACAAGGAAGGCAGCCAGCATATGTCTCTGCTCTCATTGCTCCCTCGCTGCGTGGCCTGATCCTGAGTGGGGGGACATGTGGAGGACCAGGCAGAAACGCCTCTGGCTCTTGCTTTGCCCAGCAGGCCAGTGGACTGGCTGGTCTCCACGACCCAGTGGCCGAGGGCTCAGAGGCCACTTCGTGTCCTTGCACTCAAAGATAGAGAAAGGGGTGGGGTGCGCAGGGGGACACAAAAGGAATATTCCACCTGCTCAAGCCCCACTCTCCATGTGGCCCCAGTTCCTATAGGGTGCTTGGCTGAGCTACCCTATTCCCCCCTCCCTCAAGAATTGAGGTTTCTCAGAACTGGTTGTGGTGTGCAGTCCACAGGCGAAAAGGGGTGTGAGGCTGTTTCACAGGGCAGGCCATGTTGACCACCAGGTGAGGTCAGTCGGAGCTCTTGCTGCAAAAGTTGTACGCAAAAGGAAGAGCTGTAAGAGGAGAGTATGGCGAGCTAAAAGTTTAGAACTGAAACACTGTAAAATGTTATAAAATCCCTGTTGCCTCTATTAAACACTCAGAGAGAGCCCTTCATAAGACAGCCTCCTTCCTCTCCTCAAAGGAGCTCTTCTTGAGTAGGCATCACCGGAGAAAGGGTCCTTCCACATCCTGCCCTTAAAAGCCACAGAGGGCACCTTGGCGGCCAGCATCCAAGGGGGCTCGTAGCTGAGCTGCTCTTTTGGCTCTTCCGGAGCCTCCCAGGGAAAGTGTCACTGTGTTCATGAGATGCAGGCGATGGCCACGTTTGCCCTGGGCCAGAAAAGGGAATGCCGGGAATCCTTTCTTCCCCTGCTTGGCTTCTCCAGGTGGCCACATTTTCTTCCTTCCCTGGCAGGTGCCTGGGCAGAACACTTCTCCCTGCACGTGTCTACGGGGGAGCTGCGCACAGCCAACCCCTTGCGGCAAGCTGACCAGGGAGAATATCTGTT
This sequence comes from Pseudoxyrhopus heterurus, assembly GCA_032468235.1. Lineage (NCBI taxonomy): Eukaryota > Metazoa > Chordata > Lepidosauria > Squamata > Pseudoxyrhopus > Pseudoxyrhopus heterurus. Next base: position 27,239 of record JANHJO010006988.1, on the reverse strand, counting down.
CACTGTCACTGCAAGTGACCGAGGCGCCATTCGCAGGAGTACTGCTGCTACGCTGCGCATTCAGGTACATGTAGAGCTTCTGGGGAACCTGCTAGCCCTCAGCTCCTTGCTTGGAAGCTTCTCCCCCTCCTCCCCTAATGCTCTTCCTCCCCCTCCCTCCCTCCGTAGGTGGTATCTTCTAGCCATGGTCTCCCCCGCCCTGAAACAAGCGTGCTGACTTTCTATGCCATGGAGGGCCTGCCCCCTGGCTCCAGCATTGGCTCGGTGGCTTCCTTGGAACCACACCCGCATGGGCAAGTAACTTACATGCTGGTGGGTGGCAGCAATGGAGATGGTTTCTTTGTCGTGGATGCCAGCACGGGCGAGATCTACTTGGTGCAAGAGCTGGACTATGAAGCAGAGAGGCGGCACACCCTGCATGTGAGCGTGGAGGACTCGTGGCACGGTTACCCCAGCCAGCACCTGCTCCTGGTCGAGATCCACGTGCAGGACAGCAATGACCACAGCCCCACCTGGCTCCAGGACCCCATTACAGTGGTGGTGTCAGAGAGCTCTATGCTGGGCCTTGCCCTCTTCACTTTCCAGGCTCTGGATGGTGACGGTCCCGGGCCCAACAGCCAGCTGCGCTATAGCCTCCTGAGGCAAGACATCCTGCACCCTGTCTTCCAGCTGGATGCCCTCACAGGGGAGCTGAGCCTGCAGGCCCCTCTGGACCGAGAGAGCCAGTCTGCCTTCCTGCTGGCTGTCATGGCCACAGACCAAGCCCACAATGTCAGCCAGCGCCACTCGGCTGCCGTGACTGCTCACATCTTCATCATGGACGAGAATGACAATGCGCCTGAGTTCCTGTCTCCACCAAGAGTCAGTGTTCCTGAGGATCAGCCCACAGGCTTTCTGGTGCTGCAGGTGGTGGCCAGAGACCGGGATATGGGCGAGAATGGGCGAGTCAGTTACTTGTTGCGAGCAGGGAACCCTGACGGCCAATTCCACCTCAATCCCAGCACAGGTAGGCAGCAGAAGCGGGCAGAAAAGGTGGGGTGTGTATTCCCCAGGGCCGGTCTCACGGAGCGGCCTTTAGGCAAACAGAGTTCTCACCTTTGAGGACAGCCTTAGCTGTGAGAGCTGTTGGGAAACCACCTCAGCTTCTCCAAGATTACCTCAGTGCATCCAAAACATAATTATGCCCTTACCGGGCGAAGCGTCCTTCCCCGTCATGCTGGCTGAGCTCATTGCCAGGCGCTGACAATCGCTACCAAGGGATATGCCAGCCAAGGCCCTTTCTGCTGCCAGTCTCCCTCCACCTGCCTGCCTTCTGAGGTACAACTTTGCCCAGATGTGCAGAACAAGCTGCCCTGCTTTGTTCCCTCTTGCTCTTTTCCTAGGGGCATTGTCCATTGTGCGGGCTCTGGACCGGGAAGAAGTATCTCAGCATAACTTGACCGTGGTGGCCACAGACCATGGATCCCCACGACACACCACCACACAGCTCCTGTTAGTGCAAGTGCTGGATGTGAACGATGAAACACCAACCTTTGAGAAGAGCGTCTATGAAGGCCAGGTAGCCGAAAACCTTCCCGCTGGTGTTCCAGTGCTGCAACTCCATGCCACGGACCAGGACCTTGGTAGGAGTCTCATTTGCCCCCGGGGTATGGGAAAGGCTCAAAGACTGTGGCCAGGCAGCAGAGTCACCTTCCTTGCCCAGCTGGGCCCTTCCTTGACCCTGAGCCCCCGATACGCCCCTGGGGGAAGCTGCAGGGACACCTGCTGCCCAGGGGACTTCCTTCGGCCGGATAGCCACAACATCCAAAGCAAAGTGACGGGTTTAGCCTTGAGCCTGTCAGCCTCTGTAGCAGGGTCCCCTGTGCTCCCCCACGGGGAGACCGAACGATCCACCAAGGAGATACACCCTCCAGTGACCGATGAGGCTTTCCTTCTCCCTCCCCACCGGACTCCCTGCCAGGCCTAGGTCCAGCTGCAGAGACAGAGGGACAGAAGTGTCCTCTCGGCCATACGGTCTCGAACGGTCTTGGCTTAAATGGGAAATACAAAAGGCCAAGCCATGAATCTTGGCAAAGCCCCTTCCCTTCTGAAGAGGGTTAATGGTCCTCCTGGCCTTGCAGTCAGCTGATCCGGGTAGAGGTGGATCGCTGTGATTGGGAGGATTCCCACAAGCCTGGAACAAGGAGACCCTTTCCCCTTTCCTGCACAGGGACCAATGGCCAGGTGACTTACGGCGGCATCGCTGGGGATGACTTCACGATTGACCCCCACACTGGCCTGATCAGCACTCTGGGCCCCTTGGATCACGAGGAGCGAGCTGAACACCTCCTGACAGGTAACGGACCCCCGGAAGGAAGGCCTGCAGACAGTTGGGGGAAGGGGGAGGTCTCCTCTTCCTTGGGTCCTCCTTCATTAGCAGGCTGACCCCTCTTTTGGCAACAGAATTCTTGACCGTGAAAGTCAGAGCAAGCTAGACTCTGCCCTTTTGTTATTCATAGGTGACTGCAGAGGGTCACCCCTGGCTCTGGATGTCCTTGTGCACAAAGGCTCACCTTTGCCAGGTTAAACTCCCCAATGCTTGAGGGGAAACGAGCAGTTCCTCAGCAACTGCTCCAGTCGGCATTTTCAGTGCTGCTTTTCCCCAGCGCAGGACGCACTTTCCACTGTGTGCGTCTTTCCCTTGCATACAAGCAGATGCCCAGAGTGCGGCAGCAGCACCCACGGAGGGGTAACTCAATGCAGTGCCTGAGCAAACATAAACCATCCTCCTCCCTCCTGGCAGCTGCCAGTTGCAGTGCACAGGGCTCAGGAGGACATTGAAGTAATGTCTAAAATGACCTTTTCCGTGTTCTTTTGGAGTCTTTGGTGCTCTCTGAGCTTGGTGACATACAGTGTCATTAGCTGACTGGACCACCCCTTCAGCACAAAGGAGTGGGGAGGGGAGGGGTTGGCTTCCCACTTGTACACTGCAGCTTCCCCTGCCAGTTTTTCTGGGGTGCAGTTTTCTGCTGGGTAATTCCTTGCGGGGACACTGTTTTCGGCTTGATTGATTGATTGGTGTTAGTCCTTGTTTAACTGGTTGCTGGTTGCTGTAGTGATGAGTTCTGGACTGTTTGCTTTCTTCATAGCGGTGTGTGAATGTGGCTTATTTGTCTATAGATGGCTGATTTGTCTGAATGGCAGCCTTCCAGAAATTCCCTAGCATTTAGAGATTTGGTTGGGTCGAGACTGATCCCAGTGTCCCAGCTGAAACTTTGGTTGAGCCTGTCTCTGTGTTGTAAGATTAAGGAGCTTTCACTGTGTCTTCTGACTGGGGAATTCCTGGAAACTTAACTAATGATAATTGAGAGTGTCCTGACATACGGCATGTCTAGCATGGTATGGGAGCAGCTCTGTAGCAGATAAGAAAGCCTTACAGAGAATTATTAAAATTGCCCAGAGCATCA
>JANHJO010006987.1:22381-38852 GCA_032468235.1 Pseudoxyrhopus heterurus | reverse complement strand
GGCTTGCAACCCTCTCTAAGTGGTTTACAATGTCAGCATATTGCCCCCAACAATCTGGATTCTCATTTTACCGACCTAAGAAGGATGGAAGGCTCAATCAACCTTGGAGCAGGTGGGATTCGATCAGCCAAACTGCTGATCTGCAGTATTGCAGTACTATGTTCTAACCACTTGAGCTACTGCAGCTCAATATATGGCATTTGGCACTAAATTTATAGGGATGATACAAACAATCTATTCGGCACAATCAGCAAAAATTTTAATAAATGGGGAAGAAATGGAGAAAATTAAGATTAGGAAAGGTACTAGACAAGGCTGTCCCTTGTCCCTTATCCCCCTTATTGTTTATTTTAACTCTAGAAACTTTGCTGAGGAAAATTAGACAGGATGAGGAAATAAAAGAGCTAGAGATTAGGAAGGAACAGTACAAACTTCAGGCCCTCGCAGATGATATAGTATTTATTTGTGAAGAACCCATAAAATCAGGATTGAAATTGCTTGCTAGAATTGAAGAATATGGAGTAGTAGTGGGGCTAAAAATTAATAAGGATAGAACTAAAATTGTGACCAAAAATATCCGGATTAACCAGAAGCAACAGTTAGAGGAAAAATTGGGGATAGCAATGATGAAAAAAGTGAAATATCTGGAAATTTGGCTTACAGAGAAATGTGCTACGATAAAGGAAGATAACCACCTAAAATTATTTCAACAAATTAAAATGGAATTAGAAAAGTGGGATAAATTACAGCTATCACTGCTGGGTCGCATTGCAGCAGTTAAGATGAATATTCTTCCCAAAGTGCTCTTCCTTTTCCAGACATGTCCAGCTCGTCTTAAAAAGAAACATTTTAAAAATTTGGATAAAATAATATTGAAATTTGTATGGAGTGAGAAAAAACCAAGAGTAAAATTAAAAATGCTTCAAGAAACTAAGGAAAAGGGACGATTTGACCTCCCAGATTGGGAGTTTTACCATCAGGTTTCTGCGATGATTTGGATAAAGGATTGGGTAATGTTGCAGAACAAAAGGCTTTTAACAATAGAGGGGCATAACCTATACCGGGGCTGGCACGCGTATATGTGGGAGGAAAAGAGTAATCCACAAGGAAGTGTCCAGCAGCGTTATATAAAGAAAATGTTACTCGCAAATTGGCAAAAAGTTAAAGAAAAATATTATATTAAGGTTCCAAATTGGGTATCAACATTAGAGGCATTAGTGTATCCAAATCTTCTCCGCCTAGGGAAATGCCCAACATATAAAGATATACTGAATAACCAAGGGGATTTAAAAACAAGATTAGAATTAAGAGATCAAGTATTGGAATTAGAATGGTGGACATATTTACAGATTAGTGCAAAATATAAAAAGGATGTAGAAAAATATGGAATTTATAGAAAAGAACAAGAATTAGATCAAATTTTGGTGGGGGGAGAGGAAAAACTGTTAAGTAAAATATATAAATTTTTGTTAAACTTCAAAATGGAAGATGAATGTGTCAAAGAAAATATGATAACCTTTGGGGAGAAACTTCGGATATGTGATAGATTTAGTTGCTTGAAAAATGATTTTGGACAAAAATATTAAATTAACATTAGCTACCTCATATAAAGAAAACCTCTACAAGATGTTTTATAGGTGGCATTTGCCACCCGCCAGATCGGCAAAAATGTTTCCTACCTTAAGAGCAAATTGTTGGAAATGCAACCACCCTGATGGAACATATTATCATACGTGGTGGACCTGCCCAAAAATAAGAAAGTATGGGTGTAAAGTTAGGAGGTGGATAGCAGAGATTATCGGAGTCCACATTGATTTAAAACCTGAAATTTTTCTATTAGGGATCATCTCAGAAAAAATAAAGAAAGAGGCTTGGTATTTAATTTTTCATATTATGATGGTGGCCAGACTTGTTCTGGCACAGGACTGGAAAAAAGAAGACATGCCCATGGAAGAAAGAGTAATAAATAAGATAATGGATTGTACGGAGCTAGACAGGCTGACGTTGATTTTGAAGGATAAGGGAGAATCTGATTATTATAAGAGCTGGGTTACTTGATATAATTGGATGGAAAAAAGAAAGAAGGATAAGAATGGTTGACTCACTATGTCTTAATATTGGGATAGAGATTGTAAGGATAGATTATTATAAAAGGTGTAGGGTTATGACTTATAACAGATGTAGTAATAGTAATGATAAGATCTATAACATATATAAGAAAATGTTACCTAAGGATGATGCATGTACCTGACTTGCCCATCATGTATATATGTGTGTGTGTGTGTGTGTGTGTGTTGTTTTGTTTTTAAAAAATAAAGACTTATTTAAAAAAAAAGAAAAAGAACTGGAAAAAATCATGAAATATCGCGACCTGGCCATCGAAATTACACGGTTATGGATGAAACATGTAACAGTGATACCCATTGTTATCGGGGCACTTGGTACCATGTCTAAGAATTTTACAAAATACATCAAGAAATTGCAGCTTCCTGCAATAACACCAGCAGAGCTGCAAAAAAACTGCGCTACTCGGAACATCATACATTTTAAGAAGATACTTGGTTGATACCTAGAACGCTGGCAGCAACCCATATCAACCATTAGCACCAGTCACTGGTATTGGTGATACATTTTTAAATGTCCAGTTGACTGAATTTCCTGTTTAATGAATATTATATTATAATTATAATAATAATAATAATTATTATTATTATTATTATGCCATTTGCAAGTACATCACTTGCTGATACTGACTTTCAGTTGTCAGTAGTTACAGTGTTAAGATATTCTTTTATAGAATCTTCACGGTGTTCCTGGGTTGTTGCTACACTTTCCCTCCTGCATACAAGATTTTGATATACATTGTTTTACTGCAGCTGCTTTTCAAATGGGAGGATGATGTATTCCTGTCAACATAATAGGCACTGTAAGACATTCCCAGGGAACCTCACCACGTTGGATAAAATACATTAGCTGCCTATATCTTGTATATTTCCTAGGCACGCAGCCATCAACTCTGCTGACATTTCAATTTGAACAGTTAAAGCTCCCAGGTTAATTCCTCCATCAGGATTTTTTTTCCTAGATGCTTTTTGTTTAGAAAGTGTAAGATGCCTTGCTTTTCATTTAAATTCATGTATGGTAGCTAAATAGAATATGTAACATGATGTGAAATATTTCCTTTTCCTTTGCTCCTTGCCATCCAGCACAATTTTCTATTGGATATTGGTTTCACTGGCCACCTGTTTTCCCAGACTGAAAGATGGAATTGCTAACCTGCCACTGACAACATTTTTTTTCAAAAATAAAATAAAATAAAGCAAACAAAAAGCCACTATTCTGCTGCTTTTCCCAGTGCTAGTAAGCAGAATAAATCAAATGTCAATAAATGCAGCTTTGAGAATCTATTTGAAGCCATTGTTGCTACGAGCTAAAAGGATAAAAATGGAACTAGGTTAGGCACTCTGGGGAGAAACTGTGGAAATGACTTGTAACTAAGAGGATGTGACCCTCTACATAATTCATAATCATTAGTCTAAAGTGACACTTCTGCAGCATATGCACCACTGCTTTTCAAGACGGCAGGTTTGAGTTGAAACGGCCCACTCAGCAGTAGTCACTTTGTGATCAGGTTTCTCTGAAAGGCAATTCTACATCTGCTCTGCACGTGCATGTGTGTATGTGTGAAAAAACAAAAGATGCTGGTTCAGCCTCATCATCTGTGCAGTGCAGCTTAAGGATTGCTCAAGTGACTCCTTAAAACTGTATAAAAGCAATTCAGTTGTGCTGTAGGAAAAAAACATTGCTTGCTGTACTGTTCAGCGTATACATCTGCATGATTTCTCACAGCTAATTCAAATTTAACGCATTGATAATTCCTCTTCTGCAGAAGTCACTCGGCAATAATCTGAAGGTTATAAGATGATACTCCAATTTCAGTAACATGTCTAATGAAGCTTTACATTACATAGAAGAACCTCTAGTACTGGAAAATAAAGCTAAACTAGCCCTTTGGTCATTACCATGTCAGGTGACTACAAAAATACAGAAAAGCTACAGAAATACGCCAAGCAATAGAAGAAGAATAGATAAAGGTTCTAACCAAGCTAAACCAGCAAATTTGGAGAATGCACAGTGGCTAAACCCTGTATATAGATTGACTACTGTGTATACAGAAGTCAATGTGTATACCAATACCAAAGAAAAGAGACTTAACAGGGTGTGCAAGTTATCGTATCATATCCTCACATCAAGCAAAAATAATGATTAAATTCATCCAATGCAAACAGAGCCTACATGGAAAGGGAAATTGCAGATGTACAAAATGGCTTTTTAAAAGCCCATTCTAATGTCTATTGAATAATTGAGAAAGCCAAAGAACATCCCCAAGAAGTCAATATGGGTACTGAATATTAAGCTGTGGGATGCCTTTAGAAAAAAATTAGGAATTCCAGAACATTTTCTTGTCCTGATGAAAAACCATATAAAATAGTAAGAGAGAGTATGAATAGAACATGGCAAAACAAAATGGCTCCTAGTTGGCAATGGAGTGAAACAAGGCTGTATGCTATCTCATTTATTTGCCCTTTATTTGAATATATATTGGAAAACAAGATCAGTTTGGCTTCAAAACTGGAGGAAGAAATATCAATAACCTATAATATGCTACACTCATTACACTACTCTGACTGAAAATGTAGTTGATCTGTAAATGCTAGTTAAGTCAAGGAACATAACAAACAAACAAAATGTTTAAACCTAGCAAACTAACAACAATAGCTACAACAATCAGCCTTAGGACTGACAATAAAATATTAAAGTGGTGGATAGCTTCTGCCTTTTAGAATGAACTATCAAGAATAAAAGAACCAGCAGTCAAGAAGTACACACAGATTAGCACTTGACAGAGTAGCCATGAAGACTTTGGGAAAGATGGAAGCAAAAGTTGGCTTTTGAGTAGCAAGTTAGAAAGACTATCAGTTCTTTTGAACTTTTGCATTAGAGACTCTAGAGTATATTATGGATAGCTATGTAAAGAACAAAAGGCTCATTGTGCAAATTAATCCAGAATTATCACTTCAGGCACAAATAACCATGCTCAAATCATACTTTGGATATATTATGCAAAAACATAGCTATCTGGAGAGTTTTATAAAAGTGGAAGAAAAGAGACAAGATGATGATTAGCATTAAAATGGATGGATTCAATTAAAGTAGCAATAGGTGCACTATTGAAAGATCTGAAGGACCAGGTTCTCCAGATAAATCTATCTGGAGAAGATAGAAAAAATCTATCTTTGGGGTCACTAAGCACTGACACTGACTTGATGGCACATTATCAATCAATCTATCAATCAATCAAATGCCGTCTAAAGCAAGAGGCAGGTTTATAATTAGTAGAATTAAGAGGTCTCTGATTGACACAGTTCTATTATCTTGGCAATTTTCAGCTTAGCAGCAGTTTAATATTATAAGCAAAAGAAAAGGTTTTAATTATGTTAGTTTTAACAAGCAGAAGTTTTGTAATGTAAAAAATAATGTCAGAAATATAAGGCACTTGACACAAATTGACAGGAAAATGGATTTTGGCATTTTCTAGCTGTTGACTAACACAACATAAATACACAGTTTATTAATTTCTTAAATATTGTGTTACAATGAGAATTTTTAAGATCAACTGAAATTCCTGGCTGATTTCATTCAGGTGAAACATTTCTTTGAATGAATGATCTATGCAAAATGCTTACGATGATCTGACATAAAGTGCAAAAGAACATCTTTTGGCAGCTTCTTGTTTCTCTGAATTAGTTGAACAAGCTCCACAAGTGTATAAAGCAGTAGCCCAAGTTATTTTTCCACCAAGAACAGCCCAAAGATAAATGCTAGTTCTATAAAATTTTGGTGGCCTGTTTATGTGGTTATGTGAATGGTTTACTAAAGCCATTCTACCAAGTAGGCTAAAGGTTCCCTATGGTATCTTTTGCAAGCAGCCTAACCAGGACTATCATATCTAGCTTGTAATTATCTGGAAAAACACTAGATGGCAATAATGAATTGCAACTTTCTGTACTCTTTGCTGCTACTTAATGGTCTTTCAGATTATTACAGCCCAGTATGGTAGGGAATGTCACCTGGCTAATCTCTATCCTTGTTTCAACATGTTCCATTTTAAATATTTTAAGGACATTGTTACATTTCAGAGATAAAAATAAGCTGGTATACAGCCTGTATCCTTTTTTTAAAGCTTTCCAGGTTGCCTTTAAAAGAGCCTATACTGTTCTTTATAACTCTGATCTTCATTAAATGCCACACATATTGGGTTTCTGGAAAAAGAGACATTTTAGTGAATGACTTGTGAATGTCAAGGATGACTTATTACTTTCAGCAACTTTAAAAAGGAAAGGTATATGATTTCTTATAGTAAATCCTGTATGACAGTTGTTCCATTGAGTCAATTACATTGCTATGAGTTTCCAACTGACTTATTTTTCACACTGTTAGAAACTGTTGATACAGTTCTATAGAGGAATTATTGAGTCTATCATTTGTGCTTCTATAACTGTCTGGTTTGGTACAGTAACCAAAGAAGGACAGGTACAGACTGCAATGGAAAATTAGGACTTTAGAAAAGACAATTGCAGCAAGCCTACCTTCCATAGAATACGTATATTGCGTGGGTCAGAAGGAGGGCTGAGAAAATATCTACAGTACAGACCCCTCACATCCTGGACATAAACTGTTTCAATTCCTCCCCTCAAGACACTGCTGCAGGGCATTGCATGCCAATACAACTAGATACAGAAACAGTATTTTTTCATCCTGCCATTACTCTGTTGAACACCTAATTCCCACAGTCTTATGTCTAAGGATTTTTGCCCATGTAAAATATTGTTTATTTAGCCATATTCTAAATAAATAAATAAATTTACCCATGTAGTATGGCTGTAATGTTATTATCCTTCTCATCTTCTTTACTACCTCCACTTATTGATATAATTATTATGATTATTATTAGTTTGTTGTTTTGCATGTACCCTGAGAGCTTCTGCACCGGAGACAAATTGCTTGTGTGTCTAATCACACTTGCCAAATAATTCTATTCTATTCTATTCTATTCTATTCTATTCTATTCTATTCTATTCTATTCTATTCTATTCTATTCTATTCTATTTGGAAGAAAGAATGAGCTGACAATTAACTAGTAAGAAACCAGTAGCTTGGCTGATAATCTTTTCTATGTCTCTGATATATCTAATGCAGAAGGAAGCACATTTGATCCCAGCTCAATGCAGTAAAAAAGGTATGGCAGCATTTATATGATGGTATACATTATGCACATGATTCATATTTGCAGTATTCAAAAGCTGAGATAACTTTAAAAACAAATGGGAGAAATTACAGATTAACAGAGTTGGAAGGGACCTTGAAGGTCATCTAGTCCAATCCCCTGCCCAAGCAGGAGACCCTACACCATTTCTGACAAATGGAAGTCCAATCTCTTTGTGAAAGCCTCCAGTGATGAAGCTCGCACAACCTCTGAAGGCAAGTTGTCCCATTGGTTGATTGTTTTCACTGTCAGAAAATTTCTCATTATTTCTAGGTTGAATCTCTCCTTGATCAGTTTCTATCCATTATTCCTTGTCTGGCCTTTGGGTGCCTTGGAAAATAGTTTGACCCTTTCCTCTCTGTGGCAGCCCCTCAAATATTGGAACACTGATATCATGTCTCCCCTAGTCCTTCTCTTCACTAGACTAGCCATGCCCAGTTCCTGTAACCGATCTTCATATGTTTTAATCTCCAGTCCCCTAATCATCCTATTTGCTCTTCTTTGCACTTTTTCTAGAGTTTCAACATTTTTTATAGTGTGGTGATCACAACTGGATGCAGTACTCTAGGTGTGGTCTTACTAAGGCTTTATAGAGTGGTATTAGTACCTTACTTAATCTTGATTGTATCCCTCTGTTAATGCAATTTAGGATTGCGGTGGTTTTTTTGGCTGCCGCTGCACACTGCTGGCTCATATTTAGCTGGTTTCCACTAGATTCAAAGATCCCTCTCACAGTTACTGCTATTAAGCCTGGTTTCACCCAGTCTATATGTGTACTTTTGGTTTTTCTTGCCTAAGTATAACACTTTACTTTTCTTTTTTTTAACACTTTACTTTTCTATTACTTTAAATAATTTAAATCTCATCAGATTACAAATTTACTGAAGGGACCTGACCTCTTTCAGATTTTCCAGGGGAGTATGTAAAAAGATGGAGATACCATAAGAGATCTCTCATTACAATCATCAGTAAAATAAGAATTTACTGTAATATTCCTTTGAAATAGTATGATTGCAGTCTGGTTTTAGAATGAAGTAGATGGCACTACAACAATCTATTCAAAGTTGGGTAAAATACTTAAGGATTTTAAGATCTGCCATTTAACTTTTAACAGTAGGAAGATTGTGAAAGTCTTGTATCTTGATAACTTATTAAGATTGTGAAATGTTGTTTCATTTTGTAAGCAGAGTTGGATTTTTTTCTGTTGTTTTTTTCTGTATTTATTCTGTGCATGCTGTATATACACTCCCACACCCCCACACAAATACACACACACAAACATGCACACACACAATTGATAATTTTTAATTTTGATGTGGGAGAAGACTCTTGAGAACCACTTGGACTATAAGGAGATCAAATGAGTCAATCCTAAAGAAAATCAATCTTGACTGTTTTTTGGAAGGGCAGATTCTGAAGATGAAAGTCAAATACTTTGGCCACTAAATGAAAAGAGAAAACTCACTGGGAAAGAAACCGATGTTGGGAAAAATTGAAGACGAAAGGAGAAGGGAACGGCAAAGGATAAGATGATTAGATGCTGTCATCGGTGCAATGAACATGAATCCTGGCAAATTCCGGGAGACAGTGGAGAACAAGGGATGTTGTCTCTGTTCATGGGGTTTTGAAGAATCAGACACAACTTAGCAATTGAACAACACAACAACAAAATAACACACACATACATACAAACAAGAGAGAGAGGCAGAGGGGGGGGGATCCTTTTTTTAAAAAAAGAACAGTGTTCTATTTTACAGAAGAGCAGTTACAGAAGAGCAAACTGACAAATGATGCTAGCCATTCATTTTGTGCGAGTGTTTTAATCTGCTGAAGATATAACTGGCAGCCATTCTCTCTGCAAGCCAGTAGCTAATAATTATGGAATGATTACTTCAAGGGCTGAAGTCTGCTTCTCTCATAAAGAGAGTCTTTTCGGAAAACATTGAGGTTTTGTAATCTTCCTTGGGCATGGTAAATACGAGGGTGAGCCTACTGTTATGCCTGCAATTTACCCCAAAAGTTTGCTCCCAAGCATGCATTTCAAGGCCACCTCCCTCCCTAACAGTTTTCTTTATTATTGTAACTATCCATCCAGGGAAATCAATTTTGGAGGTGCCTCTCACTGTACTGTTTCAGTTTCAATGCTTGCATTGAAATGCTAAGGAAAGGCTCTGTCTAGCTTCAAACAGGAAAAACAAACCAAAATTTGCTGATTATTTTACTCGTGTGTGTGTGTGTGTGTGTGTGTGTTTATGTACATGTACATCTATGTGCGATGGTGTGGGTGTATATTTGTATCTCTCTCTCTCTCTCTCTCTCTCTATATATATATATATATATATATATATACACACACACACACGCACGCACGCACACGCACGCACGCACACACATCATTGCACATAGATGTATATGTATATAAACATACAGTATACCATTACATAGTAGTACAAGTACATATGCATATATCATTAAAAAGCAGGATTCTTAGTTAATTAGTATCTGAGTTCTAAAAACATGAAATATAATAATAATAACCTGAAAGTTATTTTTTAAAAATATACAGCCTTACACATCTACTGCATTAACTGTTTTGTACAGCTATAAAATTTAAACCTATTGGCACTAGGCAATAAAGTTAAAATATCTAGAGAGATTTCGGAAATAACTGTTGATCCACACATGATAAGTGCCAGGGAACTGCTGGCTAAATAAATAAATGTTACAAGCACTTTTCTGATATTGTTTTATATAATGGAGCAATCAGTTTGTTTCACAGGAGAAGCTTCTGTGCTGGGGTTGGATGTATACTTTAACCTACTGAGCAGATCTCTCGAGAGACCTGTGAAAGTACAAGGCTATTTACCGAAATGAACTGTGAGAGTAAAAGAAATTACCCTCTTCCATAGCTGGTATTTGTTCTGCATCTCCAATCTGATTACAGCATGCATGGCTGTCTGTTTGCATTAATAGTACTTACTGCTTCACCTTCTAGCAGACTGACAGAATGTAGGTCTTATCCAGAAAAGGAAGGGGGCTATTGTGGCTTTTAGGTGTTACAGAAAATGCTATGAAGTACTAGAAATATCTGTTTCTAATTTATATCTTCCCAGTTACAATTGGATATCAAGTATGGTTACTGTGCATTTTTGCTCCCTGAGCCTCATGATTAACTAAAGACAATACAATCATGATATTTATACAAAAATAAATAAAACCATTCAAGCTATAAATGGAGCTGACTGAGAAAGTACATTAACTAGAAGAACGTATTATGGTTTGAGCCATTTAAAGTTTTTTAAAAGCAAGTGTTTATAGGTTTCTAAATTTGCTTAGCTCATAGGAAATATGCCAGCTAAAGTGGTCACCATTCGGCTTTAGAAGTATTAAACCTTCCTATGTGGCATGTCCAATGCATTATTAATACTTGTGGCACTAAATCATTCACATAGTTACATACTGATGGAATTGGTTTGGCAGTGACCTAAAGCCCCTTGAGGCAGTGTGTCAGACACCTACACACAAAGGAAGATAGTGCTATTTATACAGCCCTATCAATGTACAAAGAAATGCCCAGCAATGCATTTCCACAACTAAGCTGGTGAGCCAACAGCATCTATTCCTGGAAAAGCCTAATTTGGTCATGACTTCACATGCCTTAATTGTATTCTGTTTCAAGAGTCAGCATGTTGTAGTGGTTAAGATATTAGACTAAGGCTGGAGAAACCCAATGGAAGTTTCCTGGATAATTCTGGGCCAGTTGTTCCCTACAACTGCTGCTCAGATAAAGCTTTGAAACACCCTCATGAGTCCCACAAGAAGAAATATTTTCAGCATTATTCCAACTCCTGATTATGAGCCCTTATTCATAAATAACCTGGAATGAGGTCATATTAAAATCCTCAAGATCTTTTCAGTTTCCCTCTCTGTCAGAAGTCAGGTTGGCACCTATCAATAATTGGTTGCATAAACTATTGGTGATTATTTTTCCATTGCCAATATTGAAATAAAGTTAATTTTCTAGTCTACTAAGTTTCTGCACATGGATGTAGGAGGAAGGGACTTCTTATTCTTCATATCAAGCAACAATAATGTCTTCAGTTGATCCTGAAAGCAATCAGATTATAACTTCTTTGGAAGAAGCTTCTCTGGCTTTGTACCACAGTTTGATGTGGGAATGTCATTTCTAAAATTCCCACGAAAGGCACATGACCTCTATCTTAGTTTCTTTCAATCAGCATGCAAGTATTTCCAATCCAGTGTGTTTGAAGTAGATTTTATCTGGATATTTTTTATGAAAGTTTTATAGTATATATCATTTGCTCTTCTTTTAAAGTGAGTTAGTCATCCAGTAGCAAGAGTTTTAAGGACAACATACAATAAAATAGAGAACTAGAGAAATCAGTTAAATCAACATCTGTGAAGTCTTCTTTAATATAATGGATTCTGCAGTGTAATGGATGGTTTTGTTTATTATAAATGATATTGTATGAAAATAGTAATGGATTTTTGCTGCAAATTATGTAAAAGGTATTCTCCCTATTATATATGCATCACTTGTCCTCCATGTCAAATTAAAAGGTGGCATCTTGCCCACCTTAAGTAACAGCACACCAGAATTCCAAGATGGTACCAGCAACGATGGTCTTTAATCAAAGTAGCATCAGGATACAGCAATACGATAAGCAAGGAATGGAGGGTAGATGAAGGAAGGATAGGATACAACAGTATACCAGGCACTTATATACACTTTTAGAGAGTGGGTGTAAAGGATGTCACATGGGTTATGCAGGAACCTAGTGACACCTGCAGGATAGGAAGACAGGAAGGGTGGAAGGAAGGATAACTGTGAATGTGTGGGTAGTTTGTAATTCCCAGGACATGTATGAGAGACAATCTATGCAAACTTCCTTCAGGATGTTAAAATGTGAAA
This sequence comes from Pseudoxyrhopus heterurus, assembly GCA_032468235.1. Taxonomy (NCBI): domain Eukaryota; kingdom Metazoa; phylum Chordata; class Lepidosauria; order Squamata; genus Pseudoxyrhopus; species Pseudoxyrhopus heterurus. Next base: position 26,592 of record JANHJO010006987.1, on the reverse strand, counting down.
ATATATAACAATAATTATTAACACTCCAGTATTAAAGTATTGTATCATTCCTGTAAACGGATGAATCCATTATCGATTAAGCCATTTTATTTGGGCTACTGAATTGGATTATTTATTTATTTATTTATTTATTTATTGGAATTTGTAAAACAAAAATGAGAAAAAAGAATAAGAGAATAAAAATACAATGACAGGGACAATAGGCATGTTAGTGCACTTATGCACACCCCCTCCACTTATGTATGAAGTAAGGTCCACGGAAGTCAATTTGTGACTGAATTGAATTTGAATTGACACTGTGGATTGACTGAAGAATGGCTCATGTTCTTCAGTTACATATTAATTCCCACCTGAGCTTCCCCTCTACTATCTCTCGAAAAAATCACTGACTCAGTGGCATGTGTTTGATAAAATTATCTCAAAATCTGCCTTTCACTTTCCCCTTCATTGTTCTTCCTCTGCAAAATAAGCACCTGCTCTTCTATCTCATTTCAGATACTTCAGATTTTTGTTTATGGTTTTGTGGGGGTTTGGGGCTTACTTCATCATCATGAAATTTAAGGATATTATGGGTGCTTTTTTAAAAAAAACAACAACAACAAAGCATTTTCCTTTAACAATTAAAAAATGAAATGGAATAGGTCTGTTTTTTTTTAAAGTGTACCCAAAATGGTCATGAAGAAAGAGAGATTGGACTAGATATGGATACACTTTTCATTAAGCAATAAACAAGCATGCAAAAAGACCTAGAAACTTTTCTTAGTACATAGAAACATTTAGTTTTTAGACATATATGAAAATGATAAAGTGATTTTTAAAAACAATCAACAGAAGTAAAAACTGTACATAGCATTGTAAATTCAGAAATAATTGCTGAGACATTTCATGGTACAAAATGGTTTCAATCCTTTATCCCCTGTTCACCTTTTGTTCTTGAAAATAAGTGTTTTCCTAACTGTTTTATTCATGGGGGATATAAATGTGTGTGTATATATATGTGTGTGTGCTTGTGGTATATAATACTAAGAATGATATTACACACACACAAATACACACATACAGACACATATACATATACATATATATATAATCTTTTCTGTTTTGTGTCTTTCCAACCTTCTGCAATGTTCTTGGCTGCCCACTGTGTCTGAATTGAAAGAAGCCCTCTTTCTTTCATACAATGTCTTCATACAATACCTCATACAATGTCTTCCCTTACAAACTGAATAATTGTGTGGGAAACTGCAATCCACATGATTGTACAATGAAAAACAAAGCAAGTATATATACACACATATGCGCATACATACACATCCTTCGGCTCCTGGGCTGCATTATGATTTTGTCTTTTTGATATCAGTATGATTTGCCTGGCAGCTCTCCAGCTTCATGTTTAATTTCAAAATGAAAGCTCAGCCCTATGTGGTTCGACATATGTCCATCATACAACAAAGATGGACAGAAATAAGCAGGGGATTGTAGGCGATGTAACTACATTAACGAGTTGCAAAACAATAATGTTGAATTTTTCTTTATCCATCTAATTAAGCATTCTTTTTTAAAGAAAAAAACCTTACAAGTTAAACAATCAGCCAAGTACAATTAAAGCTGTTTTGAATCATGGATTTAAAAAAAAATTCTACTGGGAGTGGACAGATTAATTATATTTCATGTGCTTTGGTTTACAAGTACTTCAGTGGTTTCTATTTCATGAAACAAATCAATGAGCATTTGGAAGCTGTAAATGTCTTACAGTAGCTGAATATATTATTGTAACAGTAGTTTGTATATGCATACAGCATGTGCACGAATACACACACACACACACACACACAAGCCCATCCTTTTCTCTCTCACATTGCCTCATCAGCATTGGCCTTGTGAGCTGCAGCTCAGGAGTGAAGTATACCAAATGGATGATGTTATTGAAGTAGAGAGCAGCACAAGAGGAGCTGAGGGAGAAGTAATCTGGCATTGTATGACAAAATTACATTATTATCTGAAAGCAGATTGGTTTACTTGCCCTGTACTCACAAGCTCCTTTCCCTTGATAATCATCTTCACACTCAACTGCACTTCATAGCTTGTTTACCATGTAGCAATGATATTTGCTCCCTACATTTATTTGATATTGGCCATTTTAAAGCATTATCACTTAAATTCATTCCTTTAACCAAAGAATGTGTGTTTTATTTGTGAACAAGAATGTGAAAATCGTAATAAATACAAAGACAGCATACACATACACACATTATTAAACAGAAGACACAATGAAGTATAACCAAAATATAACAGTGTTAATAAAAACAAATGTCACTCATTTAATCACTATACAGAATAGTGATTAAATGAGTGACATTTGAGGAAACTAAAAATATATTCATAAAGTGCTAATATGGAACTAACTCAATCTTCAATCATTTAATGTATTAAATCTAACCCTATAGATCATCCATTTTTCTATTTTGATACATTATGTTATTTCAGTACAATTATATTTATCTACTTGGATTCTTAATATTCTATTTTTATATTCGATCTTAACAAAAGGCCAAGAAATGAGAAATATATGCATAGAAAGACACCCACACCACCCACTCCCTGCCCCACTCACCACGCTGTCATATCATGCATTTTGATTTTCTTATCACTTCTCTGTTTTTTTCTTTCTTTCTATCTTTCTTTCTTTCTCTTTTATGCTGCCTATTTCCTCCACAGGGGGATTCTGGGTAGCTTGATTGCCTTACTAACTCTTACTAATTACATTCTTAGTCACGTATCTATGTTGGACAATTGGACTTTGTTCCCACATAGCCAATCCTGTTCCCTTAAAATTGACCTATTGCCTTCAAGGAGGTAAAGGACTTTACCTTTGAACTACCTATTTCCAATTGTGGCATTGTGTAAAAGTATCCACAGGCAATAAAATGATTTATAAAATGTACCATTGACAGATAGCTGAGGTGGCAGACACTGGGAAATTCTACCAGTGGCTGGAAAGGGCTGAACTATAAGACAGCACTGAGGCACTGATCATAGCAGCACAAGAACAAGCACAAAGCACCAGATCCATAGAAACAGGGATCTACCATGCTAGATAGGATCCAAGGTGCAGATTATGTAGAGAGACAGTCCAAAGCATAGTGGCAGGCTGTAAGATACAGGCAGGAACAGCATGCACTGAATGGCAGAACCAAGGAATTGGCATTGTGTACAGGAATATTGGTACAGAATATGCACAAGATCCTTCTAAATCTAGATGGGAGATTCCACAGAAGGTTGTGGAAAATAAAAGGGCTAAGATCCCATGGGATTTCCAGATCCAGACAGACAGGCAGTTACTAGCCAATCAACCAGATATTTTGATATTAGACAAAGAAAACCAGAAGACAGTGGTAGTGAGGGATGTAGTGGTGGTAAGTGACAACAACATCAGGAAGAAGGACTATGAGAAATTGGACAAGTGTTAGGACCTGAAGGAGGAACTAGAGAGAGTGCGGAAAGTAAAGGCCAAAGTGGTCTTAGTAGTGGTAGGAGCACTCAGATCTGTGACTGCTAAGCTGGAGAATGGCTCCAATAGATCCCAGGAACAACATCCGAGGTCTCTCTGTCCAGAACAGTGCAGTGCTAAGAACAACTAAGATACTGTGCAGAATCTTCAAACTCCCAGACCTCTGGTAGAGGATCCAAGCTTGATGAAGAAGCAGACCTCTTATGAGAAGGAATTTTTAATATTTTTTAATCCTGGAACAAAATATAATTTTGAATTGTGACAAGGTATAACTGACTAAATTGGAGCCCATTCACAGCAATATTATATTCTTTATTCAGCGTTGTCTTGCAAAAATAGAATGACCATTCTTTAAGATAACTCCATGTCTGGGTAAGCCTTACACATTTTCTAGGCTGGCTTTTTTCATCTTTACTTCAAAAAGAGAGAAAAGGAGAATCTCTGAGCCTTATGGTTTTGTTCCATTTTAATCTTTTTTAAAAATAGTATTTTAAATAATACGACTTTTAATAACATCTCCTTGTGTCCTACAATTATTAACCTATTTTAAATGAAATGCATTTTTAAAGGCTCTATAAAAATTATGTGTCAAGCAAAGACATTTGTAATGATTCCTAAGTAAAAGCTGAATTCTGTCACTGATGTCTCATTAAAGGCAGCGAACCATGACTAGATAGGAATCTACGCTGCAAGTTGACAT